>CAUYQU010022191.1:0-53222 GCA_963574635.1 Cheracebus regulus
CTCCCTCCCTCCCTCCTCCCTCCCTCCTTTCTTTCTCTTTCTTTCTTTCTTTCTTTCTTTCTTTCTTTCTTTCTTTCTTTCTTTCTTTCTTTCTTTCTTTCTTTCTTTCTTTCTCTTTCTTTCTTTCTTTCTCTTTCTTTCTTTCTTTCTTCTTTCTTTCTTTCTTTCTTTATTTCTTTCTTTCTTTCTTTCTTCTTTCTTTCCTTCTTACTTTCTTCCCTTCTTTTCTTTCTTTCTTCCCTCCTTTTCTTTCTTTCTCTTCTCTCTCTCTCTCTGTCTCTCTCTCTCTCTTTCTCTTTCTGGAATAACCTGCAATGTATTATTTTCCCAGGTACAGAGCCATCGTAAACCCCATGGACATGCAGACGTCAGGGGCAGTGCTGTGGACCTGTGTGAAAGCCATGGGTATCTGGGTGGTCTCCGTGTTGTTGGCAGTTCCTGAAGCGGTGTTTTCAGAAGTGGCACACATCAGTAGCTTGGATAATAGCAGCTTCACAGCATGTATCCCCTACCCTCAAACAGATGAATTACATCCAAAGATTCATTCAGTGCTCATTTTCTTGGTCTATTTCCTCATACCACTTGCTATTATTAGCATTTATTATTATCATATTGCAAAGACCTTAATTAAAAGCGCACACAATCTTCCTGGAGAATACAATGGACATACCAAAAAACAGGTAAGATTAGTAGGTGTGGATTGGTGTTGTGCTAGTCAGAACAAGTAACTGCTATTTATTATTTTACTTCGTGGCTCTCAATCCTATGACTGATGAGAACAGAGCTGGGTCTTCACCGGCCTTAACTGGAAGAGATATGTGGGGATCTCTAATACATGGTCATATCACAGCCCTGCAAAGGCTTACTGAGGTTCAGCTTATCAGTAATCTCGATCTGTGATAAGATCTGGAATTCCACCATTAGAAATTAATGTATTGAAAGGCCTTTCTTTACATGCAGATTTTTTTGTAATAAACCAGAAAAATTTAACATATTTACATATAAGCATACATTTATTTAATTATTGTCTCTTCTCCCATTAACCCACTAAGGATGGCAGGGAGTCTAGGAGAAGAATGCATCAGGAAAGGACTGTAGGACACTGCCTGGAATCTGGGGATGGAATTTGGTTGGAAGTCAGAATGGGAGTTGAGGAGAATAGCAAGAACAGCAGAAAGGGAACTCAAAGGTGTGGTTCCAAAGGTGGGCTGGTGCTGAAGCAATACATGACCCAACTCACATTTGTAACTTTCCCTACAAAGATGATATATTCATTTAAAAATTACATCATGTGGGCTGGGCATGGTGGCTCATGCCTGTAATCCCAGCACTTTGGGAGGCCAAGGCAGGTGGATCACCTGAGGTTGGGAGTTTGAGACCAGACTGACTAACATGGAGAAATCCTGTCTCTACCAAAAATACAAAATCAGCCAGGCGTGATGATGCATGCCTGTAATCCCAGCTACTCGGGAGGCTGAGGCAGGAGAATAGCTTGAACCTGGGAGGTGGAGGTTGTGGTGAGCCAAGATTATGTCATCTGGGTAACAAGAGCAAAACTCTGTCTTAAAAAAAAAATTGCATCATGCACCGTATGTACTTTTTCTTCCTTCAAGAATATGCACTACTAATTTAAGATAAAAATTAACTGTGTTAAAAGCCAAGGAGACAAAAACAGTGTTCATGTGAGAAAGTTTCTGGCTGTACACTTGCGTACAGCTGAAAAGGAACTACTGACGGGTTTTGCAGGTACAGAGTAGTTACCGTTGCCTGTTCCCAAATTAAAGGCAAAGAAATTGAATCGCAGATCATTAAAATTTACTGGAATGTAAATGGAGCATTAAGCTGGGGTCTTGGGCATGTTAGCAACAGCAGAAACTAGTAAAGGGTTTTTGCATGAAAGGTAACATTTATCAGTTGGTGGCCGTCAGCATCAAAGACCCACACCGGCTTTAAAGACTTAAAAAAATCACTCAATTATTGAAGGCATTGTTAGATAAATTCATAGACTTTATCTGAGTATCTGGCATCAGTGAGGCAGGCAGTGTGTTAAGATCATTGGCTCACTGTGCTTTCTATTTTATATAATCATTTCTTTTATTTGAGCCTTGTGATCCAATTTGTATCTCAGTTAAGTATTTATTTGCTTTTGGCTTCTAAAGTTGAGTTCTTCTCTTATACACAGCCCTCGCTTCACTTTTTAAATTTTTAATGTCCTTGGCTCTGCTTTGTTTTTGTGAATTTCCCTATTGGGACCTATAAACTCTAGCAGGGCAACTGGGTCTTGACATCCGCTGAGAAATAATCTCAATGCCAACAGCCAGTCTGTGCACTTGAATCTCCCAAGTATAGATTGCTGTGAAATTCTTGCACTCATGCTCCACCTGGAAGGGATGACACTGCTTAGAAAGATAAATTTCATGTTTGACTTTCTTAGGATCGATTGTTGGGTTGCCTAACTTATGCCACTGGGATCCGTGTGGAATAATATCACATTCTGCTTCCTGGCCTGGGCTTCTCTTCAGTTGCACCTTTCTTTGCTTCCTCCATTGCCACTCTGCTGCTCCCTACCATTGGATCTGTTCCAGTCCAAACCTTTCCAGTCTTTCTCGGAATATTCTAGTTGACGACGAATAGTATTCGCTCAGAAAATACTATGATAACTACTGCCAATGTCTTTAGATAAATTAGGTTTCCATATTCATGTTGCCTTATTTAAATATTTACAAATTAGACAAATATAAGCTACCTTTTGAACTGTTTATGTTAGGAAATTGTTTTTAGATTAAAAAATATGAATGTGCAATATTTGAATTTTGTCTATTTATTACATTCCTGAATATCTTCTTAAAAACAGTAAACATAGTATGTAAATTTTATGGAAAAGAAAGATGGATTTTTATTTGTAAAAGTGACAATATGGTAATGTTTACAGGACTCAGAATTATATCAGATGCTTTTGATTTATGTAAGTCAGGAATTTAAATCTCAAGTTTTTTTTTTCCTAAGGAGTATTAATTTTAAAAAGTCAAGCCCTGATTCTATAGATAAATTTTTCCTATGTTAAACACCCTGATTTTTTTTTAAATAGCTAAGCTTGAATATATTCCATAATTGATTAATTTACTGGATTTAATACAAACAGAAATGATTTACATTTATGTTAAGCACAATGACACATTAAGCAAAAAGAAAATAAATAAATAATATGAAGACATAGCCATTTATTAATTTACCCCCAGTTTTGTATAAACTATCAAATAGTTCTTAATGAAAATAATGTAGAGACCAAAATCCATCATTACTTTGGCTAGGAAAATAAATAATTTATGTATTTTGATGTCTTATCATGCTGTAAATTTTGCTCTTTCCTGACTGGATAAAGCTGGGATGTGGCTGGTTCCATTTTCACTTTAACCAATGGGATCAATGTCTTATATTTGCAGATGGAAACACGGAAACGCCTGGCTAAAATTGTGCTTGTCTTTGTGGGCTGCTTCGTCTTCTGTTGGTTTCCAAACCACATCCTTTACATGTATCGGTCTTTCAACTATAATGAGATTGATCCATCTCTAGGCCACATGATTGTCACCTTAGTTGCCCGGGTTCTGAGTTTTTGCAATTCTTGTGTCAACCCATTTGCTCTTTACCTACTCAGTGAAAGCTTCAGGAGGCATTTCAACAGCCAACTCTGCTGTGGGAGGAAGTCCTATCAAGAAAGAGCAACCAGCTACCTACTCAGCTCTTCAGCCGTGCGTATGACATCTCTGAAAAGCAATGCTAAGAACATGGTGACCAATTCTGTTTTAGTAAATGGACACAGCATGAAGCGGGAAATGGCACTGTGATTTTGGCCATTCAACTCACTACATGGAGAGACTTACTAACGGTTAAAATTACTATTCAGCAGATCAGAACAAAATAATTATCCTATTCTTGCTCTTGCTTAGCTAATTTATTAGAAAATTTCATGATTGACTCAGAAAATGCAAGATATTTTTGCTCTACACTAGACTTTATTTTTTTTCTCTTTTCATTTCCTAATTATTGGAATGTGGGAAAAGACTTCAAATTATTACATATAATACATATTATATGTATATACATGTATTTATACACGTATACATATGTACACACATGTACATTTTATATATTTCACATTAAAAATGATCCCCAAACCACTGAAATATGTATAAATCAACATTGCTTCAGTATTTAGGCTGTTGCTAAAGCCAATTCTAGCATATTTCTCTTAGAGTTGTTTTATCTCGAAGCATGAAATAAATTTTTATATTGACTCAATGATTCAGTGAGGGTAATATTCAAACTCCTATTATTTGAAATATAAGTCAGATTGTCCTGGTGAATTTCATTCACAACTATTGCATATCTATATACACGCACAAATATACACACACATACAACCTTCATTTGAAGAAAATAATAAAAAATTCAAGGGTGAAGTGGAGCTTCATCACGTCAATACTTATTGTGATTAGTTCTATGATTAATCATAATTCATATCTGTAACATAAATATGTGATTAAGAGACATAATGAAATTAATATGAATTATAAAATAGGTATATGAATATGATTTACATTATGAATGCAAAATAGGCATCATATGAATATAATTTATATTATGAATGTAAAATAGGTATCATATGTCCCAAATTGCAAAACTATGACTCAGAAGTTTGCACGACCATCTTTGTATACATTGCTAAATCCTTGACTATTTGGATGATTTTGTATAGATGTGATAAGATTTGTGTTATTCTGGTGAGTTCAACCATTTACTCATCTTCTTTTGCAATAGCCAACTGACAAATATGTGAGATCTCACTTAGGCAGTTTTATCCTGCTTTTCCTGGATGACACCACAGTTTTCTCTGAATAAATGTCTTCTTTTTTAAGCAAAATGCAAATGTCTTGATTATATTTTAAAAGCTCCTAGTTTTAAAAGCATATATCAATAAATCTAATATTTAAATTGATATATTTTATACTATTTCTTTTTCCAGATTTGAGAAAACTTTATTAGTATACTAAGCTTTTCTTTAAACACCCATAACTCATATTATTTAAGATATAAAATATTCAATTGGGTATAGCAATGAGAATAAATATAAACTAAGATATTTGATAATGATAGTGAATACGAATAGTGTTTTCTATGTTATAGGCATAGTCCTAAAACTTTACATGTACTATCCAATTTAATCATCAGTATAATCACTGAGGTGAACAAGAGAAGGATCTAATTTGGCAAGGTATGAAGTTATGGAATTGTGGGCAAGGCATCTTTATTTGAAAGAGTACATGATTTTGAAAATTTTGCAGAAACAACATATTATGTGAACACACTGTCAGACCCCTGAACATAGGCTTCATTATTTCACTGTAAATTTACCTTTGAAGAAGGTCTTGTTATTATCTCTATAGATTAGGAAATTGAGGCTCAGAGATATTAAATAACTTAGAAATATCGAGCTTTGCTTTTTGGAGATCTGGTCAACATTTAATAACTCAACAAACTAAGCAGGTAGAGGATTATCTGTGCAAATTATTATTTTTTTAAATTTTAGATTCAGAGGGTACATGTATATCTTCTTTTGAGAAATGTCTGTTCATGTCCTTTGCCTACTTTTTTAATGGGGTTATTTGTTTAAGTTCCTTATAAATTCTGCATATTAATTGTATTAGTCCGTTTTCATGCTGCTGATAAAGATATACCCGAGACTGGACAATTTACAAAAGAAAGAGGTTTAATGGAATTATAGTTCCACATAGCTGGAAAGGCCTCACAATAACTTGTACAGTGAAAGGCACATCTCGAATAGTGGAAGAAAAGAAGAAAGCTAAGGCAGGGAAGCTCCCCCTTATAAAACTATCAGGTCTCAGGAGACTTATTCACTATCATGAGAACAGCATAGAAAAGACCTGACCTCATGATTCAATTACCTCCCACCGGGTCCCTCTCACAACATGTGGGAATTCACGATGAGATTTGGGTAGGAACACAGCCAAATCATATCATTCTGCCCTAGCCCCTCCCAAATCTGATGTCCTCACATTTCAAAACCAATCATGCCTTCCCAACAGTCCCCCAAAGTCTTAACTCATTTCAGCATTAACTCAAAAGTTCACAGTCCAAAGTCTCATCTGAGACAAGGCAAGTGTCTTCTGCCTATGAGTCTGTAAAATTAAAAGTAAGTTAGTTACTTCCTAGATACAGTACAGGGTACTGGCATTGGGGGTACAGGCATTGGGTAAATACAGCCATTCCAGATGAGAGAAACTAACTAAAACAAAGCATAGAGGGGCTACAGGCCCCATGCATGTCTGAAATCCAGCAAGGTAGTAAAAACTTAAAGCTCCAAAATGATCTCTTTTGATTCCATGTCTTATATCCAGGTCAAGTTGATGCCAGAGGTGGGCTCCCACAGCCTTGGGCAGCTCTGCCCCTGTGGCTTTGCAGAGTATAGGCCCTCTCTTGGCTGCTTTCACATGCTGGCATTCAGTATCTGTGGCTTTTCTGGGTGCATGTTGCAAGCTGTTGGTGAATCTACCATTCTGGAGACTTGAGGATGGTGGCCCTCTTCTCACAGATCCACTGGGTGGTGCTCCAGTAGGGACTCTGTGTGGGGCTCTGATCCCACATTTTTCTTCTTCACTGCCTTAGCAGAAGTTCTCCATGAAGACCTAACCCCTGCAGCAAACTTTTGCCTGGGGATCCAGGCATTTCCATACATCCTCTGAAATCTAGGTGGAGTTTCCCAAACCTCAATTATTAACTTCAGTGCACCTGGAGGCTCTACACCGCATGGAAGCTGCCAACACTTGGGGCTTCCACTCTCTGAAGCAACAACCTGAGCTGTCCCTTGGCCCCTTTTAGTCATGGCTGGAGCATCTGGGATGCAGGGCATCAAGTTCCTAGACAGCAGAGAGACCCTGGGCCAGGCCCAAGAAACCATTTTTTCCTCCTAATCCTCTGGCCTGTAATAGGAAGGACTGCCACAAAGGTCTCTGACATGCCCTGTGGATATTTTCCCCATTGTCTTGGTGACTAACATTTGGTTCCTTGTAACTTATGTACATTTCTGCTGCCAGCTTGAATTTCTCCTCAGAAAACGGAATTATCTGTTCTATCATATTTTCAGGCTGCAAAATTTCCAAACTTTTATGCTCTGTTTCGCTTTTAAATCTGAATGCTTTAAAAGCACACAAGTCACATCTTGAATGCTTTGTTGCTTAAAAAATTCATTCCACTAGATATTCTAAATCATCTCTCTCAAGTTCAAAGTTCCACAAATCTCTAGGGCAAGGGCAAAAGGCCACCAGCCTCTGCTAAAACATAACAAGAGTCACCTTTGCTCCACTTCCCAACTAGTTCCTCATCTCCATTTGAGACCACCTTAGCCTGAATTTCATTGTCCATATCATTATCAGCATCTTGGTTAAAGTAATTCAACAAGTCTCTAGGGAGTTTCAAACTTTCCCACATTTTCCTGACTTCTTAGTCCTCCAAACTGTTTCAACCTCTGCCTGTTACCCAGTTCCAAAGTTCCTTCCATATTTTCTGCTTCCACATTTTCAGGTATCTTTTCAGCACTACTCCACTCTACTGGTACCAATTTACTGTATTAATCCATTTTCACACTGCTGATAAAAACATACTGGAGACTGGGCAATTTACAAAAGAAAGAGGTTAATGGACTTACAATTCCACATGGCTGGAGAGACCTCACAATCATGTGGAAGGTGAGAGGCATGTCTCACATGGTGGTAGACAAGAGAAGAGAGCTTGTGCAGGGAAACTCCCCTTTATAAAAACATGAGATGTCATGAGACTTATTCACTACCATGAGAACAACATGAGAAAGATCTGCCCTCATCATTCAATTTCCTCTCACTGGGTCCCTCTCACAACACATGGGAATTCTAGATGAGATTTGGGTGGGACACAGCCTAACCATATCATTAGTCCTTTGCTGTGCACATTATCACATACCTATATGTACATTATATGATATCAGGTTTATATTAAAATTATATTTTAAACTTTGGCATTTGTTGAATTTTACATATATTTAATTTGTATACACTTGTTTTACACTTTTATTTTCATAAATATTTATATTTGTTTTTGGATATTTAAAGATTTCATTGTTCTTATTACAAAATAATAATGTTAAAATAAATAAATCCCACATTTATTTACAAAATCACACTACAGAAGTAAATCAAATTGATGATGCATATTAGTCAGAAGTAGAGCAAAAATGCCAAACACCAGATCTGTTAAAATAAACATACATAAATTAAAATAGCCTTTAAAAATATAATTAATTAATGTATTTCTGTAGCTCCATCTAGTAGTATCTTAATTCACGAGAGTATTTCAGAAAAAAAGTCTAATATGGTAGTGTCTGCCATTACAGAAAGAGATATCCACAAAATGTTATTTTTAATTTAGATACAAGGCATAGGACATGCCCTTTTATGTGAATCTCCTCTTTAAACCAGGAGTTGTTAAAAAATAGTATCCTTGGAATACTTTGAATCAGGGACTGCTACCTGTCAATCATGGCATTTGTAAAATGGATTAATAATATTGTCAAATTAAATTATATAACACATGTAAGTTACTTATCCAATGCCTGAAGTAAGTGTTCAGTGAAGATAGCTTTATCATTTTATTTTAAAGTTATAGTTCCTCATGTAATGAAGTAATAATAAATATTGATTAAACATGTCCTATGTGGAAAACCCTGTGCTATATTATTTTATAGGAATGCATCATAATGGCCTATAAGAGAGATGCTGTTCTGGTTCCCATCTTATGAGGCAGATAGGGATGGAAGAACTTGCTGTTGAACTCTTATCTGTTTGACTTTAAATTAATATATTTTGTCTATAGTCAATATTTCCAGGAGTCTGAAATTCAGGTAATTTATTGAAACACAGGAGTATATATGCCAACATTATCCTCACTGAAACACAGAGGTTACCTGACAATGGAAGACAAAAAAGAGTGATTTGCCTTTGTCTTTTCTAGAGAAGGATAGCAGCTTAAATTCTGGGTCATCCATGCGAATACCTTTATAAAAATAAATTTCATATAAAAATAAATTTCATATATAAAAAGGTAGGAGCATAATTTTTGCTCCTTAATTTCTTTCTCCCTTTTGTGCATGCTATATTAAAAAAGGAGAAAGAGAATAAAAATGGAACTTTTTGGATATTGAAACATATTTCATTTGACTATTTACTTGTTAGAACAAGTTTGAAATGTTTATATGATCCTATACAGCTTTTAAAAAGTTAATGGGTTTTGAACAAGTATAATATTTCCATTTATTAATATTTTATTACTGGCTTCATTACTCATTCAGAAAATATTTACACAACGTTTCTGAGAAATGAAATGTTTCAACCATTAGGCTTCTCTTAAGAAAGAATAACCATGTATATTTCCACTTTGGGTAAATTTATATATATATATATGCATGTTTTTCTTAGATTTTTTCAAAACAAGTGGGAAAGATGCAAGCTAACAGATCAGCTATCATGCAGAAAGTCATTTTTTGTAAAGCTATAAGAGAATAAAGAGAGCAAAATAATGTCTGGTTATAACTGCATCTTTAATCATTAGAGAAAACATTACTTATACATTACATTTTATAACATTTCATTTTCTAAATTACTTTGCCAAGTGTGGTGGGCAATTTGTGTTGGAAGTGATATACAGCACAACTTAACCAAGATTTCATCTGGGAACTAACTTTCCTTTTGGGCAAAAAACAGATAATAATTACTCACTATTCTTCATGGTGGATGAATAATGTAAATTTAACCCACCTAGCCACCTTTACAAAATATTTAATGATACTTAACAGAAATATTTGAAAGGGGAAATTCATTACCATTTGAGATATTTTGGCATTGTAGATAATCAAATCCGAAAAAACAAGTATGAGAATGTTCAAATTGCGTTTTTCATATACTGGAAAAATTTAATTGAGAAACATGGGTATCTTAAAACTTCTGATTTTCTGCTGGGTGTTAGAAAACATCTATTTGCTTCTTGCTTGTGGTATTCTGCTGGATTCTTCAAGCTAAAGAGTGTAAGAAAGCTCTCAGCAGGAAAATCCATCTTATCCCTTTTGGAATATGTTATTAATGTGCGTGTATTAAAAGGGAGACTATATAATCAAGGTCCTATGAGAGTAAAGAAGCAAAAGAAAAAAACCCACAAATCATTTTAATATGACTCTGTTGTCTCCATTAGACTTTCCTATCCTCGTAAGTTCATGGTTTTTAATGGGTAAAGATTCTCCTCCATAAAGCAGAAAGAGCCTGATCAAATAGCAGCTATATGGCATTAGGTACATAACTAACTGAATTCAATGGCAAATTGAATTTAGTGTGTATGTCTAACTTATTTTAAAGGCAGATTTAGCCAAATAGCAAATTACTAATAGCAATGTTATTATTTCAGCTAATGTGTTTAATCAAATACATCTCTTGGAATTAGGAAAGGCCATATAAGAGTGCACACTGTAATGCAGTGTACTTGATCTGTCTGCTTTAGTTTTGTATTTCAGCCTCAGCTATAATAAGCTGTCTAGAGTATTTAAAAATTAGAATTTGTTTTTCTTCTTTGGCAGTTTGCCTAGAAGCATATTAATAAAATGTAGTACTGTTTGAATAGAATGGTTTGACATAACTCATTGCACAGGACAAGAGAATATATTTTATCCCAAGATAATTTATTATTAGGAATGAATTTAAAAAATAGAAAACAGAGATAAATGTTTGAACACTTTAAATGTTTTTTAATTACTCGCTTTACATTGAACTCTGTTTTAGAATACTACATTGGCTTCTTTTTAATTAATAAAATATTACTTAATAAGTTCAGGGTGGAAAGTTACACACTTGAAGGCAAAAATCACAAAATTCTGGAGGCAAGTTCTACAGTATTCTCAGAGCACCATTTTGGTGTCAAGTAAAAAAGCCTCTATTTAAACTATCTCATAATTATATCCTTTCCATTCACTAACGCAAAGTAATTATATATTTTTTTTAGTCAAAGCTAGAATCCCACTAAATACTTGTGAGGAATATTTTATTTCCCCTGTGCAATAATTCAAAATACCAGATTGGCAATAAAGTCACAAATGGCCCAATTTTAACACCCCCCAAGCCCACCTTTCTCTTTTTTAGCTTCGAATAAAGAACAATTTTCACCATATATGACAGACCCACAGCTAGTATTATACTGAATGAAGAAAAATGAAAGACATTTATCTTAGATCTGGAACACTACAAGGATGCCCATTTTCACAACTGTTACTCAATATAGTAATGGAAGTCCTAGCTAAAGCAATCAGACAAGAGAAAGAAAGAAAAAAGGCATCCCCAAATTGGAAGGAAAGAAGTCAAATTATCCTTGTTTACAGATGATGATCTTACATTTGGAAAAACCTAAAGATGTCACCAAAAAACCATGAGAACTTATAAGCAAATTCAGTTAATTTGCAGCATACAAAATCAACATACAAAAATCAGTAGCATTTCTGTACACTAGTAATGAACTAGCTGAGAAAGAAATCAGGAAATTAATCCATTTATAATAGCTACAGTTATAATAGAATACCTGGAAATTAACCAAATAAATGATCTCTATAATAAAAACTATAAAACATTAATGAAAGGAATTGAAGAGAACATACTCACAAAATGGAAAGATATTCCATGTTCATGGATTGAAAGAATCAATATTGTCAAAATGTTCAACCTAACCAAAGCAATCTATGGAGTCAGTGCAATCCCTATCAAAATACCAATGACATTGTTCACAGAAACAGAAAAGAATCCTAAAATTTATATGGAACCGCAATAGCCAAAGCTATCCTGTGCAGAAAGAACAAAACTGGAGAAATCACATTACCTGGCTTCAAATTGTACTACAGAGCCATAGTGGCCAAAACAGCATGGTAGTGAACCTAGTATTCATACATCTACAGTGAGTTTATTTTTGACTTTTATTTTTGACAAAGGTGTCAAGAAAATATATTGGGGAAAAGACAGTCTCTTCAGTAAATGGTGATTGGAAAACTGAATATCCATGTGCAGAAGAATGAATCTAGACTTCTATCTCTCACCATATATAAAAATCAAATAAAAATCAATTACAGACTTAAATGTAAGACCTCAAACTATGGCACTACTACAAGAAAACTTTGGGGAAACTCTAGGACATTGTAGTGGACAAATATTTCATGAGTAATACCCAAGCACAAGCAACCAAAGCAAAAACGGACAAATGGAATCACATCAAGTTAAAAAGCTTCTGACAGCAAAGAATATAATCCACGAAGTGAAGAGGCAACCCACAGAATGGAAGAAAGTATTTGCAAACTACTCATCTGACAAGGGATTAATAACCAGAATATATAAGGACCTCAAACAACTCCAGAGGAAAATATCTAGTATTCTGATTAAAAGTGAGCAAAAGATATGAAAAACATTTCTCAAAAGAAGACATACAAATGGCAAACAGGCATATGAAAAAGTGCTCAACATCATCAGAGATATGTAAATCAAAACTGCAATGACATATCATCTCAACCAGGTTAAAATGGCTTACATCCAAAAGACAGGCAATAACAAGTGCTGTCAAGGATGTGGAGAAAAGGAGACCCTGGAACACTATTGGTGGGAATGTAAATTAGCACAACTAGTGTGAAGAACAGTCTGGAGGGTCCTCAAAAAACTAAAGCCACTGTATGATCCAGCAGTCCTACTTCTTGGTATATGTCCTAAAGGAAGCCAATCAGTATATTCAAGAGATACCTGCTCTGTCATGTTTATTGCAACATTGTTCACAATAGCTAAGATTTGGAAGCAACCTAAGTGTCCATCAACAGATGAGATGGATAAAGAAGAAGTGGTACATGTACACAATGGAGTACTATTCAGCCATAAAAAAGAATGAGAGTCTGTCATTTGCAACAACATGAGTGGAACTGGAGGCCATTATGTTATATGAAATTAGCCAGGTACAGAAAGACAAACTTCACATGTTCTCACTTATCTGTGGGAGCTAAAAGTTAAAATATTTGAACTCATGGAATTAGAGAGTAGAATGATGGTTACCAGAGACTGGGAAGGGTAGTGGAAGAGGAATGGGAAGTAAGGATAGTTAATGGGTACAAACTAAAATGAGAATAAAAGAGACATTATTTGATAGCATTACAGGGTGACTACAGTCAATGATAACTTACTGTGCATTTAAAAATGACGAAAAGAGCATAATTGGATTGTTTGCAACACAAAGAAAGGTTAAATGCTTGAGGTCACAGATACTCCATATACCCGGATGTGATCATTAGGCATTGTATGATTACATCAAAATACCTCATGTATTCCATAAATATATACTTCTAATATGTACCCACAAAAATAAAAAATAAAACTAGAATAATTTTCTTTTATTAGAAAACAAGTTTTTCAAGTTTACAAAGTCAGATGTCAGTGACATACCATTCTGTGCTATAATTGTTTAGAACATTAATATTATGGTTTCAACTATATTCTGCCAATTAGATTTCTAAAGTATGCATGAGAACAGTTTGCCAAAGACTTGAACCTTTGGTTCTATGATGGTAGCTCTTCTTTTATTGTATGTTTTTCAAGTTGATGGTGGCAGATGAATGCCAACTTGAAGTATTTATAAGGGAAAATAATACAGTAAATAAGAATCAAACTCAGGTTGTGATCCTTCCTTTCTTCGATATTTTGGTAAATGTCATGACTTCTACCCTTTACTGAAGAAACATAAACTCAGTTCAGGAGCATCATTTTTAGTTCCTCATTTTCTGCCCCTCCACACCTAATTTATCAGCAAGTCCTGTTGATTGACTTCCAAAGTATGTGTATCCTGGGTTTTTCACTATCTCCTAATTGCCATTTTTGTCACACACAAGTGACCATTTTGTCTTGCCTCGATTAATGCAACAACCTTTTAACTAATCTCCCTGCTTTCATCCAGTCTAAACTTAAGTCCACATTCCACGCTGCAAACAAAAATCATGATAAGCTCAAATTAGAGCATGTCACATCTTTTTTTCTCAATACACTTGAATAAAGTGAAAATTGTTTGCTTAGTCTACACGATTTGACCCCTGACTCTTTTCAAATTCATTTCCTACTTATCTCACTAGACTGCAGCCTCACCAGCATTCTTTTGTATTCCTTAAGCACATAAAAAATTTCCCAATTCAATGTCTTTGCACTTGTATCTTGTGTCTCTAGTTCTCTTTTCTCAGATATTCACATGGCTAACTCTTGCCAAAAAGGCTATCCATGATCAATCTATAGTAGCACTCTCAGATCATTTTTAAAATATATATGTATTTTAATGAGACAAACTCTAATTCTGTTACTCAAGCTGGAGTGCAGTGGTATGATCTTTACTCAGGGCAGCCTTGACCTCCCCAGGCTCAAGTGATCCTCAAACTACAGCTTCCTGAGTACCTGGGACTCCAGATGTGTACCACCACTCCTGGCTAATTTCAGTAATTTTTGTAGAGACAAGGTTTCACCGTATTGCCCAGGCTGGACTCAAACTCCTGGACTCAAGTTATTCACCCATCTTGGCGTCTCAAAATGCTGGGATAACAGGTGTGAGCCACTGCGCCCTACCAGATCATTTTATCATGATATTTTGTCCTGATTTAATTACTTACAGCTCTTATCTTGTCTCTTTAGTTACTTACTTGTATGGTCTTTCTCCTTCATCTCGAATATAAATCCTTTAAGAGTAGGAACTTTCCTGTGTATACTATATCTCCAAGGCTTAAGTAATTCCTGGAATGTAGTTTAATGTAGTTGGTGCTCACCAAGTAATTGTAAATGATATAAATAAAGTGTTAAATGGTGCTGGGTTGGGAGAATAAAACAGAACCTGAAAATAAAAGATGGAAGCATTTTGTGGAATGTCTCAAGGGATCATTCTACACCCTTCTTTCCTACCCAATGTTAAACAGAAGCACTTCTTTTGAATAGAAATTAGATTATAATTGATCCAACTCTATGAAGTATTGAGTTTATCATTTTTTTATACCCTGCCTATATCCTCTGCAGTACTATGCAGATATAAATGTAAATTCTTCCAGGTCAGGAACTCACAGAATTTGACAGATTTGTATCTTTGGCCTCTCAAAGCTTAAAGTTTCTTAGTAGATATCATTTGGATGATGTATTTCAGGAGAAATAATAAGGGCATAAAGTGTAACTGGAACCTGTGTCCTGAAAGCTACATAGAAGCTTGTGCCTTTAGATTTGCCTTATTCTTAAATACTCTGTGGTTTGTAGTGAGAAGAAAGCTCACAGTTCCTCATCAGGAAGCCATTTTTTATGCCCCTGAAAATTCTTTTTGTAGGTTAATGAAGCAGTCACTTTATGATGTGGGAAATGCTTCTACTGTAGCTGGAAGGCAATCCACTGATTCCCATTATATTTGCATGAAGGTTTACTTCCCTTTCTATGGATTTATAACTGAAAAATGACTGTATTCTGTTCTGACAGTTCCACAAAGAGAAAAAAAAGGAAAAAAAAGAGTTAGTGTGTAATATAATCTTAGTGTTAAGTTACTCATAAAATTGATAAACATACTTTCCTTTTTTTACTATACTTTAAGTTCTGAGGTACGTGTGCAGATCATGCAGGATTGTGGTGGTTTGCTGCATCCATCCCCCCATCACCTACATTAGGTATTTCTCCTGTTTTTCTTCTGCGATCTCCCCACCCTCTGCTATCCCTAGCCTCCTCACCCCCAACAGACCCCAGTGTGTGACGTTCCCCTCCCTGTGTCCATGTGTTCTCATTGTTCAACACCCACTTATGAGTGAGAACATGCAGTGTCTGGTTTTTTGTTCTTGTGTCAGTTTGTTGAGAATGATGGTTTCCAGCTTCATCCATGTCCCTGCAAAGGACATGAACTCATCCTTTTTATGGCTGCATAGTATTCCATGGTGTATATGTGCCACATTTTCTTTATCCAGTCTATCCTTGATGGGCATTTGGGTTGGTTCCAAGTTTTTGCTCTTGAAAACAGCACCACAATGAACATACGTGTGCATGTGTCTTTATAATAGAATTATTTATAATCCTTTGGGTATATACCCAGTAATGGTATTGCAGGGTCAAATGGTATTTCTAGTTCTAGATCCTTGAGGAATTGCCACAATGTCTTCCACAATGATTGAACTAATTAACACTACCACCAACAGTGTAAAAGTGTTTCTATTTCTCCACATCCTCTCTAGCATCTGTTGTCTCCTGATTTTTTAATGATCACCATTCTAACTTGCATGAGATGGTATCTCAATGTGGTTTTGATTTGCATTTCTCTAATGACCGCTGATTTCCATTATATCTACATGAAGATTTTCTTCCCTTTCTGTGGATTCATTACTGAAAAATGACTTTTCTGTTCTGATAGTTCCACAAAGTGAAAAAAAAGGAAAAAAAAAGAGTTAATGTGCAATATAATCTTAGATAGTGTTAAGCTACTCATAAAATTGATAAATCTGCTTTCTAAGTAATGTATAAATTTTATAAAAACTCTGTCATATATTTTTCCAATTCAAATGTTTTATGCTTGGGTGTTGTTGACTTATTAGAATACATAGGCCAGAGACAGATCAGCTGTGACATTTGCTGTTGTGATTATTTAGCTATCCGAACTAGTTCTTATATCAAAAATCAGGAAATTCTGAGTGCTATAAGTTTCATACTTTGCATGATTTACTGCTTTTTGTCACTGAAATGTGGTTCTCTTAGTCACTGGGATGCATATTGCCTAAAAATGCTGGGGTATAATAAAGCAACAGCAGTGAGAACAGCTAAAATTATAATTCTTGCTTTTAACAGTTGGATACCAGATGTGTTCTTGATCTAGAGAGACTGCTTCATTAACTCACAGAAAATGAAGGTGAAGATAAACATGGCTGGTCTTTTATATATTTTTTAAAATTTCTTATGTTAAGTGATAAAAAAAATCAAAAACTTTCTCAGATGTAGACATTGGAAAAATACTAGTAAGGGGAGAAATAATCAACCTTGGGATAATTGTGAAATAGAACACACCAGGATAACTAGGGACGGTCTTTGCAAGTTTTACTTAGGTTCTCCTTCTCTTCCTATATCTAAATCTTGCATGGTAAAGTAGCATTTAAATTGTAGCTTTAATGAGCAATTTTGAGCACTGTGGTTTCTTACAGATTCATTTGCATTAGGTTTTCAACAACTGTAGTTTACTAGAATAATAATCTGTGTGAGGCTTTATCTGAGTGTTAGATGACATCTAAACCACTGGTAGAACTGTGGTATCTCATCCTTAAAGTCTCCATGAAAAACAACTGTATTGCTTTCTTAGTAATATACTGTAGTGTATAGCTTTAGTGTCCAGAGCATTTTTCTTGATAGCTCATCCTTCCTTTTCTTTTGTTACGATTCATGTTAGAGCTAAAGAACACTTTATTTTGGAAGTCCAAGGTTAAATTTCCTAAGACAACTTTTTTACATTAAACTACTCAAGAGACTCAAGTAGTAAGGAAAGCATGTCCAAACCATACAATTTAAGCCTGTGAAGTTCTTGTAAACCAATGATTACTCTCCACAGTGGTCTACTATGACTACTTATATTTGATCATGTTGATTTTAAACTCAGAATCTCCAGATGCTCAGAGGTCTGCCCAGATGCAAAATCACTGGTTTCCTGGATTTCAAAATCTCTCTCTGCCTCAGATAAAAGTCTTATAATGTGTTTCTTTGCCTGAACTTGTGCAGAGAGTCTCTCTTCAACTGTGTTGATTTGATTACTTTTCTAGTTTTTTTGATGAAGTATTATAGCAACAATTCTTAGACTTATAGTTTCTATAAGAAATAGCATAAAAATCTCATTTTAACAAATATTATGGAACAAAAAGTCTACAATAGGTGCTCTATTAAGTTTGGGCATACAGTGTAAAAAAACAGACTTGGTCAGAGAATCCTTAGTTGTCAGCCACACACCCTGGCAAACTGAAGCAGAAGGATAATCTTGGGGAACAATATTAAGGATTCCTACAGTAAATGGAAACTGGAGCAATAGGTAAGAAACACAGGTAGAAGCAAATGTCAAATAGCTGAAGTGTCCCGTTTTCACAGACCTTATAAATGAGTGTGGAAGAGATACTATCATCAGAAAACCTCCCAATGTATCATTTATAATTATAGTGAGACTGGTACTTTTTAAAAAAAAATAGAGTGCTGAGAAAGAGAATGACAAAGTGAGAGTGGGTATGGTAAAATGCTTATGTTTAAAATGAGTGGAAGCATGAGAAGAAGCCTTATAGTATGGCTGTATTGAAAATTCTTCTATTATCAATATTGTTTTATTACATCACTTGTACCTTAAGGAGATATGACTGATTCCTAGGGAGGTTGAGATGGGGATGAGGGAACTGTAGTAGCTAGGAAAATGTTCCAGGCAGAAGAAGTAGTGCGTCTAAAGTCTTGATGGCAAAAACCGCTAGGATATATTTGATGGATCAAAAGGAGGCCAGTGTGGCTGAGGCAGAGTGGATGGGGGGGAGGGTAAAATGAAATGAAGTTTGGGAGGTGAAGAGTGGTATGGTCATGACAGACTTTGGAATCTATTTGAGATGAAGTTGGAAGTTTTGAAGAGTTTTAACCAAACCAGTGGATTTTTATTATGTATATTTATCAAAGATTATTTTGACTGCTGTGTTGAGAAGAGAGTAGAAAGAAATAGAGAAGGAGCCTACTGAGATTGCATATGAAAATGATGTGACATTAACACCTTTTATCTGCTTGGGGACAATGCAGGGAGGAGTGGTCAAATATAAGATATAAATGGGAGTATATGTGCCAGGACTTGTTGATGGATGACATACTAGTGTTGATAGATAACTTTCAGTCCTTGAATGGAGAACTTTTATTTATGTATGTGATATTTATACAATATTCTAGATGTGTTTGACTACAAAAGACAGAAATTTGATTAAAATTAAATCTTACAAAGAATTTACTCATAAATCATATTGGCTCATATGATTGGGAAATCTAAGGGTGGATTAGAACTTCAGGAAAAGCTGTATCGAAGACTAGATGACTTCTGAACTTAATATTAACTTCTTATCTCTCTTTCTTTTAAGAAAAATATGCTGCTATCCTTTTTTCAAGCGTCAGTCAACACAATCTCAGGCAGCCCTACATTAAAAACATTAGAGGAATAAGAGATATTTTCTAACCCAGATATAGTCTCTGAGAAGGGCTCTGATAAGTCCTTCTTGGTGTCAATTGTGCAATAGCGATTAAACGTTATGTCTAAGGCTAGGTGCATATCTACTTCTAAGGGGGCAGCCACTATTGTCCTAACAGAGGTGTGGGGAAAACACTTACTGCATATATTCAAACTGACTAACTAAGCCATGGAATCCACTGCAACTATATAGAATAACCTGTGAGAAAGACAAAAATAGTTCTCCAGTAGGTGCCCTTAGCTAGACCTCAGTGTTCTTCTGTTGAACATAAACAATTTGGCAGACCATTAATATCAGACAAGGCAGTGCTGTGACTGTGATGAATAGAGAAAAAACAATACCATTGTGCAGTCATATCTGAACACAAGGCATGCGCATTGTCTAAGCCACAGAAATTACTCCAAAGCCCTCTATCCAGGCTAAAATGAGTAGCTGCTGCCTCTTTACCAATTACAGTGTTTGTCTGGTTCTAGTTTATTTTTGTTATTTATTTATTTTTTATTTTTGTGGATATGTAATAGGTATATATATTTATGGGATACATGAGATGTTTTGTTGCTGGCGTGCAATGTGAAATAGCACATCATAGAGAATGGGGTATCCATCTTCTCAAGTATTTATTCTTTGAGTTACAAAAGACCCAGTTACACTCTTTATTTTGAAATGTACAATTAAGTTATTATTGACTATAGTTACTACATTGCACTGTCAAATAGTAGGTCTTATTCATTCTAACTTTTAAAAATATCCATTAACCATCCCCACTGCTCCCCACCCCCACATCCTTCTACCCTTCCCAGCCTCTGGCCACCGTCCTTCTACTCTCTATGTCCATGAGTTCAGTTGTTTTGATTTTTAGATACCAGAAATAAGTGAGAACATAAGATGTTTGTCTTTCTGTCCCTGGCTTATTTCATGTAACATAATCATGTCTAATTCCATACAAATTGTTGCAAATGACAGAATCACATTCTTTTTTATGGCTGAATAGTACTCCATTGTGTATATGTAACATATTTTTTTATCCATTCATCTGTTGATGGACACTTAGGTTGCTTCCACATCTTAGCTATTGTAAAGAGTCCTGCAACAAACCTAGGCATGCACATATCTCTTCAATATACTGATTTACTTTTTTGGGGTATATAACCAGCAGTGGGATTGGTGAATCATACGGTAGCTCTATTTTTAGTTTTTTGAGGAACCTTCAAATGATTCTCCACCATGGTTGTACTAATTTACATTTTCACCAACAGGTTTTCAGTTTTTCCCCATTAAGTATAACAGTACATTGGTGAAAATGTAATGTGGTATTTATACATTATTCTAGATGTGTTTGACTACAAATGACAGAAATTTAATTAAAATTCAATTTTACAAAGAATTTACTCATAAATCATATTGGCTTATATGATTGGGAAATCTAGGGTGGATTAGGACTTTAGGAAAAGCTGTATCAAAGCCTATAGATGACTTCTGAACTTAGTATTAACTTCTTATCTCTATTTCTTTTAAGAAAAATGTTTGCTATCCTTTTTTTTTCAAGTGTTAGTCAACACGATCTCAGGCAGCCCTATGTTAAAAACATCAGAGGAATAAAAGATATTTTTTAATCCAGATATAGTCTCTGAGAAGGGCTCTGATAAGTCCTTCCTGGGTGTCAAGAAAAGGATTCCCTTTTCTCCACATCTTTGCAAGCATTCGTTGATTCGTTATTGCTTGTCTTTTGGATATAAGTCATTTTAACTAGTGTGAAATGATATCTCATTGCAGTTTTCATTTACATTTCTCTGATAATCAGTGATGCTGAGTACCTTTTCATATATTGGTTTGCCATTTGTATGTCTTCTTTGAGAAATGTCTATCCAAATCATTTGTACATTTTTGGATCAGATTATTTGATTTTTTTCTTTTGGAGTTGTTTGAGATCTTCATATATTTTGGTTATTAATCCCTTGCCAGATGGGTAGTTTGAAATATACAAATATTTTCTTTCATTCTATGGGTTGTCTCTTGACTTTGTTGATTGTTCCTTTGCTGTGCAGAAGTGTTTTAACTTGATGTGATCCCACTTGTCCATTTTTGCTTTGGTTGCCTATGCTTATGAGATATTACTCAAGAAATTTTTGCCTAAACCAATGTCCTAGAGATTTTCCCCAATGTTTTTGGTAGCAGTTTTATAGTCTGAGGCCTTAGATTTAAGTCTTTAACACATTTTTATTTTATTTTTGTATATTGAGAAAGCTAGGTGTCTAGTTCCATTTTTCTGCATATTAATATCCAGTTTTCCGAGCACAATTTGTTGAAGAGATGGTCTTTTTCCTAATGTATGTTCTTGGCACCTTTGTTGAAAATGAGTTCATTGTATGTGTGCAGATTTGTTTGTGAGTACTCTGTTCTGTTCCCTTGGTCGATGTGTCTGCTTTTATGCCAAGATCATCTTGTTTTGGTTACTATAGTTCTGCAGTATAATTTGAAGTCAGGTAATGTGATTCCTCCAATTTTATGCTTTTTGCTCAAGATATATTTCGCTATTCTGGGTCTTTTGTGGGTACATATAAATTTTAAGATTGTTTTCTATTTCTGTGAATCATATCATTGGTGTTTTGATAGGGATTCCTTTGAATCCATAGATTGCTTTGGGAAGTGTGGACATTTTAACAATATTGATTTTTCCAATCCATAAACATAAAATATTTTTCCATTATTTGTTGTCCATTTCAATTTATTTTATTAATGTTTTCAAAATAGAGGTTTTTATCTTCTTTGGTTAATTCCTAAGTATTCAATTTTATGTGTGATTATTGTAAATGGGATTACTTTCTTGATGTCTTGTTCAGATTGTTCACTGTTGGCATATAGAAACACTACTGATTTTTGTATACTGGAACTTTTCTAAATTTGTTTATCAGTTCTAGTAGTTTTTAGATAGAGTCTTCAGGTTTTTCCAAATATAAGATCATACCATATGTAAACAAGATAATTTGTCTTTTTTCTTTCCCATTTGAAGGCCCTTTATTTCTTTCTCTTTTCTGACTGCTCTAGTTAGGACTTCCAGTACTATGTTGAATAACAGTGGTGAAAGTGGGCATCCTTGTCATGTTCCGGATTTCAGAGGAAAGGCTTTCAGTTTTTTCCCATTCAGTCTGACAGTAGCTGTGGGTCTGTCATATATAATTTTCATTATGTGCCTTCTATTCCAAGTTTTTTGAGATTTATTATTATGAAGGGATGTTGAATTTCATTAAATGCTTTTTCAGCATCAATTAAAAGATCTTGTGGTTTATATCCTTCATTCGGTTGATATGATGTATTACATTGATTAATTTGCATATATTGAACCATCCTTCCATCCCAGGAACAAATCCCACTTGGTCATGATGAATGACCAAGTATTGTTGAATTTGATTTGCTAGTATTTTGTTGAGAATTTCTGCATTAATATTAATCAGAGATATTGGCTTGTAGTTTTCTTATTATAGTGTTTGGGTTTGGTATCAGAGTAATACTGGCCTCACAAAATGAGTTTGGAAGTATTCCCTCCATAATAGTTTGAGTATTATTGGTATTAGTTCTTCTTTAAATGTTTGGTAGAATTCAGCAGTAAAGCCATTATGTCCGAGGTTTTTCTTTACTGGGAGGCTTTGATCTTTTTACTTGTTATTGGTCTGTTTAGGTTTTGGAATTCTTCCTGGTTCAGTATTGGTAGGTTGTACGTATCCTGACATTTTCATTTTCTTCTAGATTTTCCAATTTATTGGCATATAGTTGCTCACAGTAGCCACTAATGATCCTTTGAATTTCTGCAGTATCTATTGTAATGTCTCTTTTTTATTTCTGATTTTATTTATTTGGATATTCTCTCTTTTTTTCTAGTTGGTTGGATAAAGTTGTGTCAATTTTGTTTAACTTTTCAAAAAACTCATTTTTGTTTCATTGATTTTTGTATTTTTAATTTTATTTATTTATGTTCTAATCTTTATTTTATTTCTTCTACTAATTTTGGGTTTGGTTTGCTCTAGCTTTTCTAGTTCTTTAATATGCATTGTTAGGTTGTTTATTTGAAGTATTTTTGTTTTTTGTTTTTGATGTAGGCACTTACAGCCTAGTACTGCCTCTTAGTACTGCTTTTGCTGTATCCCATAGGTTTTAATAAATTGTGTTTCCATTATCATTTGTTTCAAGAAAATTTTAAATTTTCTTCTTAATTTCTTCATTGACTGACTAGTCATCAGAAACATATTGTTTAATTTTCTTGTATTTGTATAGTTTCCAGATCTCTCTTGTTATTAATTTCTGGTTTTATTTCATTGTGGTCAGAGAAGATGCCTGATACCATTTCAATTCTTTGAATGTTTTCAGAATTGTTTTGTGATGTAACATATGCTCTATCCTTGAGAATAATCCATCTGCTGAGGAAAAAAATGTGTGTTCTGCAGCTCTTGGATGAAATGTTCTGTAAATATGTATTAGATTTATTTGGTCTATACTGCAGATTAAGTCTGACATTTCTTTTTTTGATTTTCTTGATGAAAGATATGTCCAATGCTTAAAGTCAGGTGTTGAAGTCTCCAGCTGTTATTGTATCAGGGTTTATAACTCTCTTTAACTTTAATAATATTTCCTTTACTGGTGCTCCAGTGTTGGGTGTATATGTATTGAAAATTGCTATATCCTCTTGCTGAACTGACATCTTTATCATTATATAGTAACCATCATTGCCTCTTTTTTTTTTTTTTTTATGAGACAGAGTCTTACAATTTTAACCAGGCTGGAGTGCAGTGGTGCAATATCAGTTAACTGCAACCTCCGCCTCCCAGGTTCAAGCGATTCTCCTGCCTCAGCCTCTTGAGTAGCTGGGATTACCGGCGCATGCCACCGGGCCCAGCTAATTTTTGTATTTTTAGTAGACATGGGGTTTCAACATCTTGGCTAGGCTGGTCTTGAACTCCTGACCTTGTGATCCACCAGCCTCAGCCTCCCAAAGTGCTCAGATTACAGGCGTGAGCCACTACGCCCGGCCCATTGCCTCTTTTTACAGTTTTTATATTGAGATCTATTTTGTCTGATACAAGCATAGTGACTCCTGCTCCTTTTTGATTTCCATTGGCATGAAGTATCTTTTTCCATCCCTTTATTTTTAGTCTATGTGTGTCTTTATATGTGAAGTGTGTTTCTTGCAGGCAACAGACCAATGGGTCTTGTTTTTTTAATCTATTCAGCCACTCTTTGTCTTTTGATTAGAGAATTTATTCCATTTAAATTTAATGTTATTATTGATAAGGAAGGGCTTACTTCTGCCATTTTGTTATTTGTTTTCTGGTTCTTTTGTGGTCTTCTGTTCTTTGTTTTATTTCTGTCTGCCTCTAGTAAAGATGATTTTCTCTGCTGATATAAATTAGTTTCTTGCTTTTTATTTTTTGTGTATCTGTTGTATGTTTATTCGTTTGAGATTACCATGAGGCTTACAAATACTATCTTGTAAACCATTATTTTAACTTGATAACAACTTAACATTATTTGCATAAATTAACAAACCAAATGAAAATTAATAAAAACTCACCTCAAATTCATCCCCATTTTTTAACTTTTGTTGTTTCTGCTTATATCTTATTGTACTGACTTTGTCTTGAAAAGTTGTAGTTGTCATTTTTGATTGGTTCATCATTTAGTCTTTCTACTTAGGAAAAGGGTAATTTACACACCACAGTTGCACCGTTATAATATTCTGTTTTTCTGTGTACTTACTATTACCAGTAAGTTTTGTACTTTCAGGTGATTATGTATTACTCATTAATGTTATTTTCTTTCTGATTGAAGTATTTCCTTTAGTATTTCTTGTAGGACAGGTCAAGTCTGGTATTGATGAAATCCCTCAGTATTTGCTTGTCTGGGAAAGTCTTTATTTCTCCTTCATATTTGAAGGACATTTTTTGCCAGACATACTATTTTAGGGCAAAAAATATTTTCCTTCAGCCTTTAAATATGTTATGCCAGTCTCATGGCCTGTAAGGTTTCCACTAAAAAGTCTACTGTCAGATGTATTAGAGCTATTATATGTTGTTTATTTATTTCTTTTTTCTTGCTGCTTTTAGAATCCTTTCTTTATCCTTAACCTTTGGTAATTTGATAATTAAATGCCTTTAGGTAATCTTTGGATTAAATCTGCTTGCTGCTCTACAAGCTTCTAGTACTTGCAGATTAATATCTTTCTCTAGGTTTGGTGAGTTCTCAGTTATTATCCCTTTGAATAAAACCTCTACCCCTATCTCTTTCTCTACCTCCTTTTTGAGGCCAATAACTCTTAGATTTGCCCTGTGGATGCTGTTTTGTAGATCCCGTAGGAGTGCTTCATTGTTTTTTGTTCTTTTTTCTCTTCTGACTGTGTATTTTGAACTAGCTTGTCTTCAAGCTCAGCAGTCCTCTCTTCTGCTTAATGCCATTCTGCTATTAAAGAATGCTGATGCATTCTTCAGTGTGCCTGTTGGATTTTTCAGCTCCAACATTTCTGCTAGATTCTTTTTAATTAATTGAATCTTTTTTTCTTAAATGTATTATTTGATAGCATTCTGAATTCCTTCTCTGTGTTATCTTGAATTTCTTTACATTTCCTCAACACAGCTATTTTGAATTCTCTGTCTGAAAGTTCTCATATCTCTGTTTCTCCAGGATTGATCACTTATGCCTTATTTGGTTCATTTAGTGAGGTCATGTTTTCCTTGATAGTGTTGTTACCAGTAGATGTTCTTTAGTGTCTGAGCATTGAAGAGTTAGGTATTTATTGTAGTATTCACTGTCTGGGCTTCTTTGTAGCTGTCCTTATTGGGAAGGTCTTCCAGATATTTGAAAGGACTTGAGTGTTATAATCTAAGATTTTTTCTGCTTTAGGGGGTACTGCAAACACAATAACACTGTGGTTCTTGCAGACTCCTAGGGGTACCACCTTCATGGTCTTGGACAAGATCCAGGAGAATTCTCTGGATTACCAGGCAGAGACTTTTGTTCTCATCTTCTATTTTCTCCCAAACATACAGAATCTCTGTCTCTGTTCTGAGCCTCTAAAGGTGGAGGATGAGTTACACAAATACCCCTGTGGCCACCACCACTATGACTGCACTGGGATAGACTGAAGCCAGCACAGTGCTGGGTCTCACTCAAAGCCTGCTATAACCACTCCCTGGTTAATGCCTATGTTTACTCAAAGCCCTGGGCTCTACAATCAGCAGGTAGCAAAGCCAACCAGGTGTGTCTCCTTCCCTTCTGGGTGGCATGGTCACCTAGGCCCTGAGTGGGTTCAGAAGTGCCACTTGGGAGTCTGGTACTAGAGTTAAAAACCTTAGAAGTCTAACTGGTATTCTATTATATTGTGGCTGAGCTAGCACTGAAACCACAAGATACAGTTCTTCCCACTCTTCCCTCTTTCAAATACAGAGGAGAGTCACCCCACGGCTGCCACCAGTCCCAGTCTCGACAGTACTGCTAGACTACCACAAATATTCTCTTAAGGCCCAGGGTCTCTTAAGTCAGCTTGTTGTAAATGCTGCCTGGCTTGAGACTTATCCTTTAGGGGAGGCTCCTCTCTGGCCCAGGGCAGGTCCATAACTGCCATCCAATGTCAAGTCCTGGAATCAGGGACCCCAAGAGCCCACTTGGTGCTCTATTCCCCTGTGGCATTGTTGGTACCTAAAGTGCAAGACTAGTCTCCTTTACTTTTCCCTCTGCTTTTCTCAAGCAGAAGGAGTTTTGGCCTGTAGCCACCATAGCTGGCAATGTGCTGAGTGTCACCTGAAGCCAGCAAGTCTCAGAGGCTCACCAATGCCCTTGATGCAGTCAGTACCTGGGTATCACTCCTGGTAGTTAGGGGCCAAGGGCTCTTCAGTTAGCAGATGATGAATGCCAGAAGGACTGGGTCCTTTCCTTTAAGGCAGTGGGTTCTCTTCTGGCCCAGCGTGTATCTAAAATGTCATCTGGGACCTATGGTCTACAAAGGGGTCTTATTACTCTGACTTGTGCCCTATCCTATTGTGGCTGATCTGGTATTCAAAACAAAGTCCTCCTTGCTCTTCTCTCTCCTTTCCTCAAGTGGAGTTTTTTTGTCTTTGTTGTTGTTCTCCAAGCATCTTGTTGAAGTAACGTGCTTAAGATCAGAAAGAGAAGTTTTGTCTCTAGGAGAGTTGCACATTTAGGGCATAATAAATATACAGAAGAGGTCTCTTTTGGAGTCATTAACTGTGCAGCATGGTCTAGAGAAGGGTTGATGCCAGCACTCCCTTAGCCTCCCCAGCTGGTGTCTCAGTACCTTTCATGACTTCCCAGTTCACTGTCTCTGGGCCTAGCTCAGCAGTAGGACTTGATGAAGAGTTCCAGTCCATATAGTCTAGACTGCCTTTCAAGGTTACTTAGAGACCAAAAGCCTTTTGGCCCTGAGTAGTGACATTTGTGAGCACTCAAGTTTAGACCACTGGGATCGGCTATTCAGCCTGGCTAGGACTGATTTAAATGCTCCCTCTGTGGACCGGCATCAGCTGAGTTTGGTCTGATTTTCCTTTCTGCTCTGAAAGAACAGTACAGCATTCAGTGATTCACAATTCTTGTGTTTTCCCACCTGGAGCATCCAGAGCAGCTCTCTGCACCAAGGCACCACTGCTGAGGGTGGGGGAGAGGTGGTATTGGTGATTCAAGACTGTTTTTTCTATCTCTTAAGTACATTCTTCAGCAATATGAAGTTAAAATCAGGTAATAAGCATGTTCACCTGATTTTTGGTTTTTATAAAGGTGATTTCTTCTGGCTAGATAATTCTTAACTTGGGATCTTTGTAGAGGGGAAGATAAAGGGTGGTGCTTTTTATTCCACCATCTTGCTCCACCTCCTGCTCTAGGTCCAGTTTATTAACATGCCCAATAATACAATTACTTTGACTTCCTCACAGTATCTAATTCAGAGCCATCCTCCACTTTAAATCCTCATTTTTCAAATCTCAGATGAATCCTCTTCTCTCCTGCCCAAGGTAAAAGAATCTTTCACATTTATATAACCAAGTTTATTTTCTTTATGAAATTTGTTTCAGTATCTAGGCTTTTTGTTCATTTATCTATTACCTTGTCTATGGTTTGTTTTCCTCTGCAATGTGAGCTCCATATGGGCACAAATCTTTTCTAGAATGGGCATCATCAGTGCCTGATATGGTGACTGAGATTTAGTAGCTGCTCAAGTGTTCATTGAATTTATATATGAAAGGATAAATAAAATATATTTCGTAGCTCACTTTAATTAAACAGAGAATTGTAGTATTTTGAGAAATGCATTAGAAATCTCAAGAAATATATAATGAGAGGTTAGGGATTGAATGTTCCCTGATGCTGGGTGATCAGTAGAGGCATGAAGAGCTAGTTGCATTTAAGTAGGGCCTTGAAGGGTAGTTACAATTTAATAAGTGGAGATCTGGGATGAAGGAAGGAATATTATATAATTGTCAAGCCTTGGGAATGGTGATGAATCCGTTTTGGCTGCAGCATAGACTTCTCAAGTGAAATTGAGGAAATAAGACTTACGAAGGTAAGTTCATGTCAGGCTGTCCATGCTTTGAAAGGCACACTAAGACAAGATTCTGTTCTGCAAGTTAAGTACAATTGTCGACTTTCAGGAAAGAGGTGACTTAATCAGAGTTGTTTCTTTAGGTGACAACTATGAAAGTAGCATGTGCAGTGGTTTGTAGAGGGAAGCATTTGTGAGGAAAACAAGTTGGAGATTATTGCCCGGAACAATATAGATGAAAGCTGGGGGAACCTGATCTAGGGTGTTAAAGTGGGAATTGAAAGAAGATGGTGAATGCAAAGGATAAGTTAGCAATAAATTGAACACACAGGTTATTCAATACAATACATAGAATTTTACTAGGTGCTTATTTTTTACTTTAATAAAATTTATGGCTGGTGCAGTTAACTCTTTTATTGAGAAAATCTGTCAGGTAGAAAAGTACTAGATCTGGAAAGACAGCAACGGCACTCTGACCAATTCTCAAATTTCAGAGAAAGAGAAACTTGAAATCAACAGACTACAACTACAGAGGAATATAGTAGCATCACCAATTGCAGAGAAATATCTTTAGACATGTAGGGTAAACAAATCAGATGCACTTAACAATGGATCAGGGCTGGAGATTTATACTAGGACAGAATGACATACTGATCATAGAGCCAAGATCTATGGTTGATTATAATATTCCAGCTCTCCTCTTATGGAGGCAATGATCTGGGAAGAAGACATTAAAGGCACATTTTGGTCTTTTTCATATTTGAGACAAATAGTAGTAATATGTTGAAATAGAATCAATAATGATATATGACTACTATCAGCGCATATTATCATGTTACGTAGTTATTTCAGTTAATCAATTATCGAACAGATTCTAGCTCACTTTTGGGGACAGCCTACATGTAGACTTTAATTTATAAAGTTTTCAGAAAACCTTTCATTTATTCAAGTAATTATTTTTGTGTCTAATTTTATAAAGAATAGATATTGCTACAATAAACTATTCTGGTAGAACAAACATCTGCATTATACATTTAAAATTTAATGCAATATTATGTCTGTAATAATAATAAGATAGCACTGAATTCTAATTATATTATTGTTTACTCTTTTTAATCTTTAATTTGGCTATGATCTTAACATTTTGTTCTGATTATTATTTGCTATTCACATCCAGTATTTAAGTTACTTTATCAACTATGCATACATTTTAATCAGCTCTTGTTCAATGTTATAGTTCAATTCTATTAAATAATTCACTTTGCCATTAAATTCACCTCTCAATAATGTTGCCTGTTAAATATAGTGTTTTGGAGAAAATCCATATTACTGAACATTCACTTGTGACATGAATTATCTTCTGAAGATGGTGTCGTGATTCAAGGCAATAAGTTATTTGGACAGCTCTTACGGTAACTCTGTTTTACTCTGTAACACCTCATAACTCACTGCTGTCAGCTCTACAGGGTGGGAGGAAGTCTCCAGATCCTATATGCCCTCTTCCATTAGTCCTATTTCTGTTCTTTCCTACAAAAGAAAAAGACTGTAATAGTAATCACTGGTGAAATCTCCCTTGAACTGCACAATCCATGCTTTGATTTTTTTTTTTTTAAATTCTAAAACAATTATGTAACTCCTTGAAAGAAGCAGAAAGATTTTGATCCTTTCAGTCCAGTGTATTTATCTTCCAACTTTCTGGGATAAACACTTATATTAAGATATCCTCACTTCTTTATGTTCCTTTTGGGACAAATGGCTTATTTGCAAGTTGACAATGTCATCCAAGAACTGTCTGAGCATGTGCTGTGTCATGCTATGTTAAAAAATAGCAGGTGAAAAGATGAGAGTAAAAATCTTGTGATTATGATGCAGAATTTGTACAATTATCAGTCATCCAGACAAATGCCAGAAGATGGCAGTCCTATTTGTTCAGGACTTTATGAATTTTGCAAAACCCATAAGTGCTCTTTGGTTTCAACATGATCATGGCTCATGAAGAAACCCAGAAATTAGTTTTTGTTACTATAGAAACCAAATGGAATGACTGATTTTTTTCTTTTTAAGGAAACAGTCTCCAAAATCTCCAAAATTAGGTAAAAACAACAAAGGGTGCTAGAAAATATGTGCTGGTAACTAACACAGGAACAGAAGATGAAACACTACATGTTCTCACTTATAAGTGGGAGCTGAACAATGAGAACATGTGGACACAGGGAGGGGAACAACACACACTGGGCCTCTCCAGGGAAGGGGGTGGCAGAGGGAGGGAGAGAATCCAGAAAAATAGCTAATGCCTATTGGGCTTAATACTTACGTGATGAGTTCATAGGTGCAGCAAACCACCCTGGCACACATTTATCTATGTAACAAACCTGCACATCCTGCCCATGTATTCGGAGCTTAAAATTTAAAAAAGAAAGAAAGAAAAAGAAAATAAGTGCTAGGGAAAACAAAAAAAAATTTTTTTCCTGCTTATGGGAGCATTCTGAAATCCTTGGGTCTTTTATGTTCTTTTGGATAGACACTTCCTTCTATTAGTTTTTTCTTAACAGAAATATATAAAGTTGGCTTTTGAAATGTCCTGTTGCTTTAAAATGAATTAAATTGATTTGTACTGATATTAGTGCAATAAATATCCAAGTAATAGGAAGCTAAAATGATTTGTTTCAGTACAAAAACTAGACCAAGATACTTTTTATGCTTTTTAGTTGAGTATACAGAATTTTCATGCAAAATAATCTGAAACAGTGCAATGTATAGGAAACAATGTTGTCCTGCTTCCTCCTTCCTGCCAACTCAGACAAATTTGCAATTGATTTCACTGAATTTATTTACTGTGGCATCTACAAGGTAGACTGATTTTTGACGATTCAAATCAATAGTTTCAAAAACATCAAGGCACTCAAGCTCTCTGTTTGTATTTAGGATGTGATGGAGCCTATGATTTATTGCATTTTAGTTTTACATAAAATCTACTAATCAGTAAGGATAAGCGATACATACAAAAACTGCATTTAAATAAAGTGACTTTCTTCTCTGTCCTAGGAGCAAAACTGTTTGGCCATGAACAGTGATAATACATGAGGACGAGATGTTCTGCAGAATAATCAAGAGGGACTAGTTTAAATGAGATGTAAAGTTATTACATTCTACTTTATTCCCAGCCTCCCAAACCCCCTTTCAGACTTACCTGGAAAGCATATCCTCTCCTAAATATTTTAGACCCTAGGGTTCATCCTGATACAATGCCTGGATTCATCCCAGGGTTATCCAGCCGGCTATTTTCACCCTTGCTAGTGATATCCTTGGACAACAGTCTGGGTAACTAGGTTTTCGGCTTTTCTTAAAACCCTTATTCATTGAATGCCCTTCTTATCTGACTTCAACTCCTGCCTCATGTTGTAGCTCTTGTTTAGGCAAGCTAATATCTCTATTTCTTAATATTAAGTCACTGCATAATTCTAGCTACTGCTTTTCTGGGGAGACAAGAACCCTGGTCTTGAACCATAGTTGGTTGCTAAAAGCCTGCTATCTGATGACTGATCTCCTCTCTATCCACTGTGACTGCCTGTTCTTTGAGGACTGCCCCCACACTTCTTCTTGCACATCTCTTGAGACCGATGCTCCTACTGCTATGGTCACTCATGAGCTCACCTAGACTGTGATCTGGTGTCACAAATAAACCATTGCCTGTGGTTTGCTTATCTACTGAAAATTACCACTGTACCTGTGACTTAATATGCTCTTAAGTCTACCCACAACTCCTATGCAGCACTTCTATCCAGAATTTGGCTTTGTATCTTTGTGGTGGAAAGGCTACATAATGGTGTGTTACTGCAGTCTCTTCCCTCTTCTGCCACATCACATTGGCCACAGAGGGAGTGTTTACCCATATAAATTAGCAAGCTCTACAAACAAGGGCTTTCCTCTCCCCGCAGAGAAGAGGTGTGACACCTTTATCAGAACAACACTAGCACCCAACCTTTACATGTCCCACACTGTCTTCTCCCTGGAAGAGGTCCCTTTGCCAGTGTTATTGCAGATAATGTCAACCATTCACCCAGGCATTCAAGCCAGAACCTTGATAACAATCTGTGACATCCACCTGTCAAGAGTTCTAGACTCCACCTTTTTTCTTCTCTGCTATCTTGTCTTTACTATAGCAACTGGTGTTTGGCATTCTCCACACTTCCTCCTCTTGAATCTATTTTCTACTCCATAGCAAAGGTGAGTTTTCTAAAGAACAAGTCTCTTCCCTCTTGAAAGTTCTTTAGAGGTTTCTCTAAGAACAGTTTCTCAAAGCATCCTCTTTGAGTCAACAGGATCAGCATATCTTGGGGATCTATTAAACCTGCAGATACTCAGGCCCCGCCCAAAGCCTACTGCCTCAGGAACTCTGGAGGGGGTACCTGCACTGCCTTAACAGACCTTTCAACTGATTTCAATTCACAGATAAGCTTGAGAACCACTGATTTAGGATGAAGTTCAATGTTTTTAAATGATTATGGAGTGTCTAAAAGTCTGCTTGAGGTTACCTCTCCCCTAATCTTTTCTTTATTTCTCTGAGACTTAAACTCTTTTTTTTGGTAATCCAGAAATACTTTCAGTCCCTCTATGTGGGGTCATGTTTTCTTTCCCCAAGTTCTCTTGTCATTGGTCCTTTGCACAGCCCAGGGATTAGCACACACCTGCCCCATCTTCTCCTACCTAAATATTTTTCCTTCATGCTTCAGTATCATCCATTTTTAAATCAGAGTAATCTTAATCATTTGTATAATTCAGGGCTTTAAAGACAATTGCATGTCCAAATGTGGCAAAGTAGAATATGACTCAGTTTTATCTTATTTAGCATAACCTTTAAACTCTTGATTATATGTTTCAAATAAATTATAATTATAGATTTATATATTATATAGATGCAGAATAACTTAAGCAACTAAAATTGCTTCATTCTAAACTAATATTTTACTAAAATGATTTAAAACCCAATGGATGCAAAATATAAATAGCAATAATACATAAACTTTGAGATGTGGAAACACAATTTCCCTTCTAAAAATTAATTATGTAATGAAAGAGAATCCAATTTATGTGGGAATGTAGCCATTGGCAACATAGTTACACGTTATTGAATTTGTATTAAGTTAATACAAAGAAAAAGGAAACCAAAATGAGCCTCATACTTTTGAAAGTAGAATAATCACGCACTGCAAACTTTGATATGAAGAAACAAGGAGTATTACGAGAGAAAGAAGCATTGTCTTGTTATCATATTGGAAAATTAAATATATAAGCCTTTCAAAATTTGCTAATCTATAAAATCATTGTATATTTTGATTAATGTCTTATTTCTGTTATAAAGTTCTTGTTTCATTATGTTTTAGAATGTACAAATATGGAAAATGCTGCTTTTTTACTGGAAGATTATTTAATAATAATTTTAAAAATTTTATACTTAAAAAATTTTGAATCGCAGAAAACATTTACATAAGAGCTGCAATTTTAGTGGGGAATAAAGAATAATAAGAATTACAGCTACGTAAAAGGTGAAAATATCACTAAATGCTCTCAACCGGAGCCTATCCTTATTCTGTCTCTTCTTTGGTATCTTAGACTGAGATATTCTTAATATTTTCAACTGTCTGATAGAATTCAAGAAAATACGAATCCAGTCATCTATGTAAAAAAAAAAGTCCTGTATTTGTAGTATACATAAAATCAAGAAAGAGTAAAAAGTGAAATGAAGACAATTTTCCTTTATCCTTTATAGTTTAAAATGATTTATGGAAAAGTTGTTTTGATGAATGATATTGGGATTAAATTAGGTTGACTTTTCCTCTTTCTTAGCTGAGAAAGCTTATAGTTCCAGCTGTATGTGCCTCTTTTAAACAGCCAGCCACCTGGACCGTTCCTATGAAACTCTGCTCCTTGGATCTGGAGTGATTCCTGTATTCTTAAAACAAATTGGAGATGAAGGTGATGCAAAAAGAACAGCTGCACAAACACAGGCTTCTCATTATTTTAGAAGCATTTTTTATGACATAAGGGATTCTATTATTTTTGTTGTCTGTGAATTATTTTCTTTTGTTAACTTACTGTGTGGGTTAAATAAATTAATACAGGTAATACATTTAGAACAGTGCCTTGCACATTGTGTTTGTTATGATTGTTATTCAAATCAGTAACATTTATGAAATTACTTCTCCTAGCACTAAGTGTCCTGCACATCAAATATGTGCTGGGTATTTGCAGACCCCCAGTGTGTAACAAATAGAACATTTACTAAACCTGTGTGTGCACTGGAGGAGAGGTGCTCTTCATGTGTGTGTCTACATGAATTCTTAGGTTTGAGTGAGATTAGAAATTAAGTAAAAGCTTCTGGGATCTCTGCAACATTTAGATTTAGGCCACAATTATGAGTACTTGCTATATGTCAAGTGCTGGACAAGCACAGATATTTTACATATAATGTCATATTTAATTACACAAGTTAGGAGTTACCATCATTACTTTGCATTGAGGAAACAGGGTAGGGGAGTGTTGTGATTTGTTCAAGATTGCACATGTAGAAATCAAAAGAACCTGGATTTGACCTCAAACTACTGACTCAAAAGTCCAGGATTCCTCCCACTGTACCACAACCAGCTGGAAGTTGACCTTGTCACAAAATGGTCCACCTAGGCTAACAACTTTCTGTTTCAGCTCTGAAGTTCTGCAGTTCTAGGGTAATGACCTTACAGCCACATGGTATTCATTGACATTAAATCAGTCTATGGAATGAAGATGGAGAAGAGGAAAAGTCATAGTCACTAAGAGTAAGTTATTATCGTGTATATAAATGACTAGACTATGGCAAGCATCAAAGGAAAGTTTCCTGTATATAAGAATAGTTTTCAGGATATTAAAATGTCAGATCAGGCTTCATTTATGTTCCCTTAAATGGTAGTCCAGAAATGTATAAATGTTGCCAGTTGTTGGTTATTAGCTGTTTACTTGAGTTGGTGGAATTTTCAAGGGTAATTAATATCATACACGTGATTTTAAAATGGCCTAAGGAAACGAGAGTCCATTTCTGCTTCATTCTATTTGGAGCCAGTTGTTTTCACACCTAAGAGTTTTAGTGTTCACTAAATTCTACTGTTTGTACTTGAGTATTAGTTCATTGTCGTTTTATGAAATTCTTTTTTGCCCACTCTATTTCACTGAAGTTTTGCTCCACAGGACTTTATACTATTACTTAGATTCTTCTTAAATGAAGCAAATTGGTCAGTGAAACTTACAACTCATTCACTAAAACTATTAGCCTTCAGTGAGTTGAAAATGATGAATGCTATTACCTGACTATTTTATCACCGCCCAGAAAAGTGACTGCATTAAAACCTACCATCCTTAAGCATCATTTATTAATGAATATTTTTAATGTAACACAATGAACGGTCTGTAAAACTAGGCAAATATTAAGCTGCTAAAAAAATTCAATGAGTGATAACCAATTTGGGGGGAAATCCCCAGCCTTATTTTCTCTCTATAAAAGCTTATTATACACTTGAAACATGTCAGACTATGGAAATATTAACTTGCAAGTTAAACATGATTGATACTTCTCTTAGAACCCATTTCACTCATAAATCTTACTCAAAATTGTACTATTTCTGAACTTTCTGAAACATTAAACCCTAGAATGTTCTCAAAATACTGTGGCTCTTACTGATACGTGGAATTTTTTTTTAAAACATAGTGCTGATGGTAGGAGAAGAGACTGGAAAGAAAAAGGAAATACTGTACATGTGAGAGAAGACATTGATGCTGACCCACTGGAAAACTGTACGGCTTATTCATATTTAATAACATATTGATGATGACTTTCCAGAGGTAAAGTCTCAATTAGTGTGGAATCATTGATTATATAATCCAGGATATGTTTTTAAAAGAGATTGCTCTCATACTTACCTTGAAATACAGAAAGATTTGATGATTTTTCTTTCTTCCTCTTGAAACGACTATACTTGAATGAGGAGTCAGCCATGGGAAGGCAAAACACGGGAGCTGCAATCCAGAATTCTGGGGTCATTAGGGAAGGACAGGACTCAAATAGGGAAACTGTTGAGAGCCTACTGTAAAGTGGAGACTGAGGTTTTATATGGTCTTTTAACAGACCACTGTCTCTTGAGCCTGCGTGTGAGTGTGTGTGTGTGCGTGTGTGTGCATGAGTGTAAGTGGAAACCAGAGAAGAGGTAGCATTAAAGAAGCAGACTATATCTCTGCAATAGGGATTTTACATCATGGAAATGTGTCTTCAGACTCCACTTAACAATGCCGCTGTTGATTTTAAGAAGCTGTTATTGGAGAACCAGTAGTATATGTAGCTGTGTATGTATTTTCTTTCCATCCTTGACTTATTCTGTTTCACACTATAATCTGCTAACCTCTTTCTTAATCTGAGAAGTCTGTGCTTTTTGTTTTTTAATAAGGAAGCAGCCATGTTTATAGGCAGTGCCAGATGCTTCTCTTTGTGTCCCTCCTTTGAGATCACTTGTATTCTCTTACCTGGGGGATGAGGGCTTACTAAATGTGCAGACCTATTAAGTCGGAATTTTAACCGACCCTCTTGGTAAATCTTATGTATTTTAACAAGTAAGGGCCCAAACTGTAACACAAAGATGAACTAAGAGAATATCAATTAAATATGGGTGTCTATTTGAGACAAACCAGGAAATGCAAAGTCATTTCTACAATTCTATTTTATAGATTGAATAAAACCACAACAAAAGACACATAATAATGCAACGTTTCAATAAAAATAATTAGGAATGATTTTAACAAGCATATTTATACTAGCATTTGTTTTTTTCTTCTTCCCATTCTGTTGGTTGGAAAGTTAAGAGAATCAGTAGCCTGTGAAAATAATTGAAACAAATGGAAAAATGAATCTTGGGATTTTTCCCCTGTGGAGCTCTTTGCTCATGAACAAATATGAAATTATTTTAACTTGATTAGTTTTCACAGGATCATTAAGTCATATGAGGAGAGTTCTGAGAACTGGGATCAAACAGATTCAGTGAAGTGATACATATAAAACTTAGCAAAGTGGTTGTCACCAAATAATAAAAGAAAACATCTCTATATAATACTCTATATTATGTTGCCAGGTACTATTCTAAGTGCCTTAGATATATTTAATAATTCACTCTATCGTCACAGCAACTATATGTGGTATATGTATTATTATACTCCTGTTACAGAAGCAAAACTGAGGCAAAGAGTGTTCACATAACTTGCCCAATATTATAAAGCTAGTATATAATGAAATATACTATATTTAATATATATAATGAAATACTATATTTAATATATATAATGAAATCCTCTGCAAACTGGATTTAGAATTGATTTTCTCAATCACTGCAACAAAAATAGACTGCATTGTTACCTGAACAAACAAGCAAGTGTAAAACAGTTTGAAAATTTTGAAGGAAAGAATATATAAAGACTAATCTTAGAAGATAATAAAGTGTTATATAAAACTAGAATAATTAATTGTGTAATTTAAATGATTAAACTATAGTACTTAGTGGTGAAAAATAGATTAGCAGATCAGTGGGGTAGAATAGCTATCATGGAACCAGATCCTATAACGCAATGCATGATAAATGAATCCTGATGAATAAGGTGAAAAAGATAGATCTTCCAAAATGTATTGCTAAGAGTGTTGATGAGACAGTTTAAAAAATTCATTTTGATTTCACTTCACTTCATTTTATCAAAACAGATTATAAAGGGATGAAAAAGCTAAACATAGAAAATGAAACTTTAAAACAGCAGAAAATACAGGTAGATATTTATCTAACTTGTGAATGGAGACAGCTTTATGAATTGGAATAAAACCAAACACTAACAATGTCCTCTATAGCTTTCTGTGTGTAAACACCTTCAAGACAGTAAGTAAAAAGAAACAAAACAAACACAAAAAACCCCAGAAACAAACCAAAAATAAATCCCATAAACAAATAATAATAATAATAAAAACCCAAAATGGAATTAAAAGAAAAAAACACGGGAATGTATTTAAAATAAAATGTAAAAGATTGTTGGTTTTCTTAATAATAAGACATTAAACCACTTTTCTTCCAGCAGGCTAAATCGCGTGCTCTTTCATGCCCTTCAAGTATCTCCTCAAGCATAATCTATCAGATAGGTCTTTCCCTAGCACAGTGTTCCCTCGTCTTTCACCACGCATTAACACTTAAACCTGTTTTGTCTCTAGAGTACTTATTACCACTAGATATATAATTTAGTCAAGAATTTCTTCTTTCCATTAATAAGTGAGCTAATTTTTGTATTTGCAGAGCTCTTAACAATACTTGGCATAAAGTTGGGTATGTAATAAATATTTGTGGAGTGAATGAATGGACATGGATCCTAGTATAATCTTTCAGGATAAAAACCAAATCTTAAAGAACCCAATATAGCCCAAGTAAAAGAATACTCTTTAGTAACTTACCCTAATCATAATATAATCATTTCATTATTAGACTGTATATTGTTGTGATTTCAAATTTAAGAAAATTATTTTAGAGAATGTGCTGTTTCCATATCTCCCCCAAGTTTAGATGTCTATACTGTTCTTAAGGTTTTTAAAGTTTTCCAGAGACACATGAAATTTTAAAACACAAAATAATATAATTTCTTTACAAAATATTTTTGATTATGTTAATCTCCTTGTATTAAAATATAAGTCAGTCAAACACAGTTTTAAAGTTTGTAATTGTCTCCTCAGGAAAAAAAAATCCACAATCCTCATTGACATTAATTAGTTAATACTCTCAATATGAGCATATTATATTATTAAGTATAATCTCCTGGTGTAAATGAGGAAAGGCACTCTTAAAATCTTTTTAATTGATTGCTTTACATTATAACCAGGACAACTGTAATTATATATCTCATCTCAATTTTTTGTGGATCAAATAATTTTAGTCAACTGATTTTTCACATTGAAGAAGTGTTATTGGCTACATCAAACAAATTATCAAGAGCCAGCACTTAAAAAAAGTACCAATCAAAATTTTAAAGTGGAGCTCCATTCTTGTGAGATTTAAAGCGCTTCCATAATTCATGAAGGATTTGAATTCCTTAGTATTCATGCCTGAATGTGGGAATGTATAAGAAAGTCATGATTTATATTTATTGTAATAAAAACGTTAAACTTTTACCAGTTCAGTACTCTTTAGATGGGTGAGATGGAATCAAATCTCTTATTTTTTAATCTTCTTTTTAAATATCTTCCTTTAACCTATGTAGAAAGACAAGTGTGTTATTACTGTATATCAAACCACCCTAAAATATTATGGTTTATAACAACGATTTGTTACTTTTAATGCTTCTACAGGTTAAATTGATAAACTAGACTTCAAAAATTATTAAATACTTTGTTCATCAAAAGGCATCGTAGTTAAAAGATATGTATAGCAAGCCACAGCATGGGTGACAAGTTTCATAAAACATATAACTGCAAAAGGACTATTGCCTAGAATATATAAAAAATACTACAACTCAGTAATAAAAAGGCAAATAATTCAATTAAAATTTGCAAAATATTTTCAAAGATATTTTACAAAAGAATGGGTACAAACGTCCTTTTAGCATATGTCACACTTCTTGATATCATTAGTCATCAGAAAACACAAATTAAAACTATGCTAGGATGCCATTATACATCTGCATGAGTGGCTAAAGTAAATAGACTGATAACATTAAATGTGGACGAGGATACTAACTAAAATTCTATACATTACTGATGGGAATGTAAAATGCAGCAGCCACTTCGAGAAAGTATTGACAGTTTCTTGTAAAATTTAACATTTATTTACTGTGAGACCCAGCACTTTTTATCTTTGGTATTCACTTCAAAGAAATGAAAACCAAAAGGCTTTTATAATTACAATCATTCTGCCCTTTTCTGAATTGCTTTAAACTGTAAAAAAAAAATTCTTGGTGTATATGAAGAGCAGAATGAATCTCTAGTATATTAATACATGAAAATATTTTTCGACAATAAAAAGCAGCAATGTAGTAATATGACAACAAGAATTAATCTCACAAGCATTATGCTTAGCATAAGAAGCTAACCACAAAAGCACATACTGTATGGTTCCATGTATGTGAAATCTTACAATAGGCAAACCTAATTTATAGTTAGAAAAATTAAACCAACAGAACAGCAGTTGTCTCTGGGAGTATTCAAAGGATTGATTGGGAAGGGGCATATGGGAACATTCTGGGGTAAAAATAATATCCTGTCTCAATAGGAGTTTGAGTTATCCAGCTATATCTATTTATTGAAACTCACATCTACACTTTATGTATTTCATAGTATATAAATGCAAAAACCTTGCAAGATTAGATTTTTAAAGAAACTCTCATAGAGAATACTCATGTAAGGTTTGAATCAAGGTGAAAGAATGGCACGACCAGAGAAAGAAAAGTACAAGCAAGCCTGGGGGCCAGAGAGACTCCTGGGCACAGCTCCCCAGGCATTTGTCTCATAGAACACTCTTAATCTGTGGATTATAAGCCACTAATATAGAGTGAGGAATCTGATGAGACCAAGAAAAACTTTCCAGCAGAATCTCTTATACCGGCTAATCACATTGCCAAGCTAGTAAACATTTAACCAGTTACACCAGGTGTAAGTGATCCGTAAACAAGTTGGTCCTGGGTGTAAAGTACAAAATGGGAAAATTAAACAGCCCGTTATTAATCTTTAGTTAACCCACTTTTTTTTTGATCTTGTACCAGACTTTTCTAGGTATTTTCAGTGTTGAGCACAGAGCTGTGCCAGTGTAGCTGTCAGATAATAGCATGGTCAGATAATGGTATGTAGTAAATTTTAGATCAAAAGAAAAGAAACTGTAAAAAAAATTACACTCTTATCATATGAATTATGAAGTACTTAAGCAGAAGTGTATAGATTCTGCAATTGACTTTAAAATAAATAAAAAAATGAGAGCTTCATAATGGGGAGATGAGTAAGTGTTAAAAATAAATTACTAGTGGTAAATCTAGGAAGTGAATGTATGGGTGTTTATTTTAAATTCTTTCAACTTTACTGCAAGTTTGAAGATTTTTATAAGATTTTGGAAAAATCCGTAAGTTCAAAGATTTATTAAATGTTCTATAGCTAACAATTTTGACCTAGGAAAAGGAGATTGCGCCAATAAAAATGTGAGTGAAACAAATATGGTGTCTTCTCTTTTCTACCATTCTTTATTTTTCTCTTGCTCTTTGTGATGGTCAATCTTTTGGATTGAAAGATGCAAAGTATTGTTTCTGGGTGTATCTGGGTGTTTCTGTGTGTTGCCACAGGAGATTAAAAATTGAGTCAGTAGACTGGGAGAGGAAGTCCCACCCACAATGTGGGTGGGCACCATCCAATTGGCTGTCAGCTTGGCTTTAAGACAGAAGAAGGCAGAAGAAGCTGACTTGCTGAGTCTTCCCGCTTTTGCCTTTCTGCCGTGCCCATTGCTTCCTGCCCTTGACTCAGACTTCAAGTTTTTCCGCGTCTGGGCTCGTGAATTTACAACAGTGGTTTTCGGGGCTCTCAGGTCTTCAGCCAGAAGTCTGAAGGCTCTGCCGTTGGCTTCCCTGTTTTTGAAGTTTTGAGACTCCGACTGAGCTGCTACTGGCTTTATTGCTCCTCAACTTGCAGGCGGCCTATGGGGGGCTTCACTTTGTGAGCCAGTGAGTCAATTCTCCTTAATAAATTCCCTTTCATATATGCATCTATCCTATTAGTTCTGTCCCTTTAGAGAACGCTGATTAATACACTTTTCTTTCTGCTGCTTCTTTGCTTCTAGGTACATATGAGCTTTTTGCTCATCACCAAATATATCTATTAAGATTTCTTTCAGAATTACTTTAAAACCAGTAAACTGAATAGGTGAATTACACTCAGGTGCTAACAATTATAAACACTCTTAATGAGGTATATTCTCTGCAATTGAAAAGCACTGACAACTATGTGTGTATAGAATTATAAGGAAATTCCATTTTTTTCTGAGATAATTTCAATTTAATAGCAGAAATAATGTTCACATATGAAAGTACTTCACAAGATGATGATGAATTTTGTAAATGCAAAACTCAGTGGTATATCCCAAATGAATTTTGTTCTAAAGAAGGTGAGAATATGCTCAACTGGGAGGGGAAGTAAAAGTTTCAAATTGAAGGTGGATCTTAAAGGATGAGTGAGCTCTCCATACATGAATATAGCCTTCTAGGCAAGGGGAATGAAATAAGAAAAAGGACAATAGTGTGTCAATTTGCTACATATATTTTTTAGGATAATATGGAGTTCGTATTGGAGAACAGTGATTTGGCAGAAATTTTTGAATTCTATTTTAGCTATATTATTAGTATATCTCCAAGGAAAGTGGAAATCTAAGATCGTATCCTTGAGGCCAATATTAGAGGAGTAAATGTCCCATGTAGCATTGAGTGTGATTTCATAACTCAAACAAAAATGTGTTTTGTTATCTGATTGATACACACCTTACATAAATTTAAAAAGCATCTTTATGGAACATATTACTGACAGTGTATGTGATCTCACAGAGAGAACTATGTACAGAGTGGGGCAGAGATACTCAGAAAAGATAAAGACGTAGTGAAGAGCTAATATGTCAAACCTGAGAGGAAATCTCCCTAAGAGCACACATCCAAGTAGTGCACCAGTTAGGTATGTTTGGCAGGGCAGTGCTTATTGACATCTACATGTCAACAAATATTAATGTCACATCAGTCGGAATGGACATTATTAAAATGTCAAAAAATAACATGCTGTTGAAGCTGTGGAGAAAGGGAACACTTATACACTATTGGAGGGAATGTAAATTTGTTCAGCCACTGTGAAAATAAATTTGGAGAGTTCTCAAATAACTTAGAACTACCATTTGGCCTAAGAATTCCATTACTGGGTATCTATCCAAAGGAAAATTATTTGTTCTACAAAAAAGACATCTGCACTTTTATGTTCATCACAACACTGTTAGCAATAGCAAAGATATGGAATCAGCCTAGGTGCCCATTAATGTGGATTGGATAAAGAAAATGTATATATATGCCATGGAATACTACACAGTCATAAAAAAGAATAAAACCATGTCCTTTGTAGCAACATGAATGCAGGTGGAGTTTGTTATTCTATGCAAGGTAATACAGGAACAGAAAACCAAATACCACATGTTCTTACTTATAAGTGGGAGCTGAGCATTGGGCAAACATGGAGATAAAGATGGAAATAATAGACACTGGGGACAACTAGTAGGGGGAGAGAGGGAGGGTGGCAAGGGCTAAAAAATGACCTATCTAGTACTGTGCTAACTACCTGGGTGATGGGATCATTTGTACCCTATACCTCAGCATCATGCAATACTCCGACGTAACAAACCTGCACATGCATCCGCCAAATTTAAAATAATAGTTGATAATTTAAAAAGCCCAAATAACATATTTAAACTATCTCTCTCTCTCTCTCTCTCTCTCTCTCTCACACACACACACACACACACACACACACACACACACACACACACTTATTTAAGTTCAGGGGTACATGTGCAGGTTTTATATGGTAAACTCACTCATGTCATGGGGGTTGTTGAACAGATTATTTTGTCACCCAGGTGTTAAGCCTAATACCCATTAGATGTTTTTCCTAATCTTCTTCCTCCTCCCACCCTTCACCCTCAGGTAGGCCCCAGTGTCTGTTGTTTCCCTTTATGTGTCCATGTGTCTCATCCTTTAGCATCCACTTATAAGTGAGAACATGAATTATTTGGTTTTCTGTTCATGTATTCGATTGCTAAAGATAAAGGTTTCCAGCTCCATTCATGTTCCTGCAAGGGACATGATTTCATTCATTTTTATGGTGGCATAGTATTCCATTGTGTATATGCACCACATTTTGTTTATCCACTCTACCACTGATGGTCATGTAGGTTGATTCCTTGTCTTTTCTATTGTGAATAGTGCCGCAATGAACATCTGCATGCATGCGTCTTTATGGTAGAACAATTTATTTTCCTTTGGGTATATGCCTAGTAATGTGATGGCTGGATCAAATAGTAGTTCTGCTTTTAGTTCTTTGAGGAATTACCACACTGCTTTCCACAATGGTTGAACTAATTTACACTCCCACCAGCAGTGTATAAGTATTCACTTATCCTTACAACCTTGCCAGCATCTGTTATTTTTTGACATTTTAATAATTGCCATTCTGACTGGTATGAGATGGTATCTCACTGTGGTTTTGATTTACATCTCTCCAATGATCAGTGATGTTGAGCTCTTTTTCATATGCTTCTTGGCCACCTATTTATCTTCTTTTGAAAAATTCTTGTCCTTTGACGATTTTTTAATGGGGTCTGTATCATTTCATTTTCATGCTGCTATAAAGACATACCTGAGACTGGGCAATTTACAAAAGAAAGAGGTTTATTGGACTTACAGGTCCACATAGCTGGGGAGGCTTCACAATCATGGCGGAAGGCAAGGAGCAGCAAGTCATGGCTTACATGGACGGCAGCAGGCAAAAAAAGAGAGCTTGTGCAGGAGAACTCCCCCTTATAATAACCATCGGCTCTCGTGAGACTTACTCACTATCACAAGAACAGCAGGGGAAAGACCTGCCCCCATGATTCAGTTACCTCCCACCAAGTCCTTCCCACAAAATGTGGGAATTCAAGATGAGATTTGGGTGGGGACAAAGCCAAACCATATCATTCCGCCCCTGGCCCCTCCCAAATCTCAATTCTTCACATTTCAAAACCAATTATGCCTTCCCAACAGTCTTCTAAAGTCTTAACTCATTTCAGTATTAACTCAAAAGTTAATGAACCTATAAAATCAAAAGCAAGTTAGTTATTTCCTTCTGCCTATGAGCCTATAAAATCAAAAGCAAGTTACTTATTTCCTAGACAACACAGGGTATAGCCATTGGATAAATAGAGCCCAAATGGGAAGCATTGGCTAAAACAAATGGGATAAAGGTGCCATGCAAGTCCAAAATCCAGCAGGGCAGTCAAAGCTCCAAAATGATCTCCTTTGACTCCAAGTCTCACATCCAGGTCACGCTGATACAAGAGGTGGATTCCCTCGGTCTTGGGCAGCTCCACCCCTGTTGTTTTGCAGGGTAGAGACTTCATCCTGCCTGCTCTCACAGGCTGGCATTGAGTGTCTGCAGCTTTTCCAGGTGAGTGGTGCAAGCTGTCAGTGGATCTACCATTCTGGGATCTGGAGGACAGTGGCCCTCTTCTCACAGCTCCACTATGCAATGCCCCAGTAGGGACTCTGTGTGTGGGTTCTGACCCCACATTTCCCTTCTGCACTGCCTTAGCAGAGGTTCTCCATGAGGGTCCTGCCCCTGCAGCAAACTTCTGCCGGGGCATCCAAGTGTGTCTATACATCCTCTGAAATCTAGGCAGAGGTTCCCAAACTCCAATTTTTCACTTCTGTGCATTTGCAGGCTCAGCACCACATGGACGCTGCCAAGGCTTGGGGCTTGCACCCTCTGAAGCCATGCCCTGAGGTCTACAATGCCCTCTTTCAGCCACAGCTGAAAGCAGATGGGACACAGGGCACCAAGTTCCTAGGCTGCAAACAACATGGGGACCCTGGGCCCACCCTACACAACTCCTTTTTCTTCCTAGGCCTTCAGGCCTGTGATGGGAGGGGCTGCCACAAAAGTCTACATGCTCTGGAAACATTTTCGCCATTGTCTTGAAGATTAACATTCAGCTCCTCATTACTTATGCACATTTCTACAGCCAGCTTGAATTTCTCCTCAGAAAATGGGATGTTCTTTTCTACTGCATTGTCAGGCTGCAAATTTCCCAAACATTTATGCTGTTTCCCTTTTAAAACTCAATGCTTTTAACAGCACTCAAGTCACCTTTTGAATGCCTTGCTGCTTAGAAATGTCTTCACTAGATACCCTAAATTACCTCCCTCAAGTTCAAAGTTTCACAAATCTCTAGGGCAGGGGCAAAATGCTGCCAGTCTCTTTGCTAAAACATAACTTTTTGTTCCAGGTCCCAATGAGTTCCTCATCTCCATCTGAGATCACATCAGCCTGGATCTCACACTCCATATCATTATCACCATTCTGGTCAAAGCCATTCAACAAGTCTCCAGGAGTTCCAAACTTTCCCACACTTTCCGGTCTTCTTCTGAGCCCTCAAAACTGTTCCAACCTCTGCCTGTTACCCAGTTTGAAAGATGTTTCCACATTTTGGGGTATCTTTTCAGCAGTGTCCTACTCTCATATCAATTTACTTTATTGGTCCATTTTCACGGTGCAGATAAAGACATACCTGAGACTGGGCAATTTACGAAAGAAAGAGGTTTATTGGACTTACACTTCCCCATGGCTTGGGAGGCCTCACAATCATGGTGGAAGGCAAGGAGCAGCAAGTTACATCTTACATGGATGGCAACAGTCAAATTAAGAGAACTTATGCAGGAAAACTCCCTCTTATAATAACCATCAGATCTCATGAGATTTAGTCACTATCACAAAACAGCATTGGAAAAACCTGTCCCATGATTCAATTACCTTCCACTGGGTCCCTCTCACTACATATGGGAATTCAAGATGAGATTTGAGCAGGGACACAGCCAAATCATATCAATCTGCAATTTTTTCCTTGCAAGTGTATTATCTTTTATTCCTCTATTCTCATTATAGTACAGGTTCAAGGAAAGAGGAGGGTAACTGAAAATTTAATTTGCTATATTTAACTAGAGTTCTTACAATTATTTCTTTTGCAAATTAAATATTTCAAACACAGAGAAAGGCATAAAATATAATAAACACCCACCATAAAGACTAAGAAAATATTACAGATATAGTTGAACTATGCCTTTTTCCCTAATCCATTCCTCTTCTCAACCAGAGATAACCATTATCCCGAATTTAGTGTTTACTAATCCCATGCACATATATTTCTACCGTTGGTAGAATTCATGAGCATATAATATTCTTAACATTTTTGACATAGGAGTGTCATTTGTATTCTTGTATGACTTTTTTCATACCATATTGTGGATGCTTTTATAGCTTTATCCCAAAATGAATGTAGTTTTTAGATCATTCATTTTCATTGTTCTACAAAAATCCCACTGTGTGACTATGCCATAATTCATCCATCCTTCTATTGATGGACAGGTTTCTTCTTTTTTCCACAATTACACACCATGCTTCTATAAATAATCTTTTGCAAAAAAACAAATTTATTGAGGCACAATATGAAGTGCACAAATCATAATATGAACTCAGTGTGTCTTTACATATGTATATACTCATGTAAGCCCCATCAAAATAAAATATTTCAAGGTCCCCAGAGGGCTCCCTTGTTCACTTTCCCAGTCAATATATTCTCCCTACCAAAGGTAACCACCACTCTGATTTCCATCACCATAAATCAGTTTTGACTGCTATAGAAATTGGTAAGTAGAATAAAAAAATATGTACTCTTTTGGTCTGACTTTTTTATTCTTCATCATAGCCAAAGTGATTATTGTAAATTCATAATAAACTCATCCAAATTTTTGCACGTAGTTTTTCTTTTTTTAAATCATTGTACACTACTGTTATAGTGTATGACTTACATTAATTTATTTATCCATTTGACTGCTGACAGACGCTTGGGTTCTTTCCAGTTCTTGGATATTATAAATAAAGTTGCTATAAATATTCTTGTACATGGCATTTGGTAAACATATAAATTCATTTCTTCTGGGTAAATAAGAATAGAGCTGATGAGTCATAAGGTAGACTATATTCAGCTTTAGTAAATATGACCAAATAGTTTTCCAAAATGATTTTATCAATTTACACTGCCACCAGCAACAAATGATATCATGTGTTCCACTCATCAAATCATCAAGGTTTGATTTTATCATTTTTTAAAATTTTTAGCCATTTTGCCAGATATACAGTGATATTTCACTTAGACATTAATTAGTATTTCCCTGATGATGACTAATGATACTGAACAACTTTTTATATGTATATTGGTCATTTAGATACCTTTTTCAGTGCTTGTGTAAATCTTTTGCCCATTTGAAAAGTGAATTTTTTGGTCTGATTTTTTGGTAACAAGTTGACATATTTACCTACTATATAATTCACACATTTAATGTGCACAATTCAATTTTTTTTGTATGGATATGTGCAACCATCACCACATCAATTTCAGAATATGTCAGTACCACAAAGGTATTTCATACCTTTTGTCCATGACTATCCAATTTCCAATAACCCCAGCCCTAGGCACCCAATAATCTACTTTCTGTTTCTATGGATTTGCTTCTTCCAGACATTACAAGTCATTGGAATCATGTAGAATTTGTTTTTTTGTGGCTGGCTTATCTTACTTTGTATAATGTTTTCAATTATCATACATGTTGCCACATCTATTAGTACTTCATTTCTTTTTATGGCTGAATTACATTCCATTTGGGAAAATACCAGATTTTATCTATTCATTCATCAGCTGATAGACATGCAAATATGTTTCCATTTTGTGGCTATTGGGAATAATACTTCAGTGAACATGTGTGCAAATTTTTATGAAGAATGTAGTTTCCTTTTCCTTGGAGATATATATATATATATATATATATATATATATACATTAAGAGTAGAACTACTGAATCATATGGTAACTCTATGTTTAACCTTTTAAAAAACTGCCAGACTGTTTTTCAAATTAGTTGCAATATTTTACATTTCTTGAAACAGCGTATGAGGATTTCTATTTCCCCACATCTCATTCACACTTGTTATTATCTGTGTTTTTTCTCATATTCATCCCAGTGAGTGTAAAGAGGTATCTAATTCTGGCACTGATGTAAATTTCTAGGATAACCAATGATGTTGAAGATCTTCCATGTTCTTATTGGCCATTCATAGATTTTCTTTGGAGAAATGCCTATTTAGATTTTTTACCTATTAAAAAAACTGGTTCATTTTTTTTATTATTGAGTTATAAGAATTCTTTATAGATTCTAGATGCAAGACCTTTATCAAACATACGATATGCAAATATCTTCTCTCATACTTGTGGGTTGTGCTTTCATTTTCTTGATGATGTCCTCTGAAGTAAAAACGTTTTTAAATTAAGAAGTCCAATGTATCTTTTTCTTTAACTGCTTGAGCTTTTGATGTCATAGCTAAGAAACCACTATCCAAAGTCATAAAGACTTACTTCTATGTTTTAAGCATTTTGTATTTTTCTCGCATTTAGATCCGATTCATTTTGTGTTAACTTCTGTGTACGGTGTGGGAGAGGGGACTAACTGCATTCTTTTGAATATGGATGTCCAATTGTACCTGAATCATTTGTTGAAACTTATTCTTTCACCGTTGAATTATCTTGATGCCCTTATCAAAAATCAACTGACTGCAAATGTGAAGGTTTTTACCTGGACCCTCCATTCTATTTCATTCATCTATATGTGCATTCTTATGCTAGTACCACACTGTCTTATTATGATTACTGTAATAAATTAATACTATTATGAGTGATAACTTACTGCTGCTTTGTAGTAAGTTTTGAAATGGGAAAGTGTGAATATTACAACTTTGTTCTTTGCAAAGATTGTTCTGGCTATTCTGCATTCTTTTAATTTCATATGAATTTAAGGATAAGCTCATCAATTACTGCAAAGACGACAGCTAAGATTTTGGTAGAGATTGTGTTAAACCTGTAGATCGATCTGAAGAGTACTGCTATCTTAACAATATTAAGTCTTGTGATCTGTGACCATAAGATATCTTTCCAGTTATGACATCACATCCCCTTTAATGTTTCAACAATATTTTATGATTTTTAGATTATAAGTTTTATACTTATTGTTAAATTTATTCCTATTTAATTATTTCTGATGCTATTATAAATGGGATTTTTTTTTTTCATTTTGTTTTTCGGTTGTTTATTGCAAGTACACAGAAATTCAGCTCATTTTTTGTATTGATCTTATATCCTGCAATCTTACTGATGTGATTAGTTCTAACAGTTTTTCAGTGGATCCTAAGGATTTCCTATATATAAAATCATGTCATCTGCAATAAGAGTTGTAACTTTTTCCTAGATTCCTTTTTTTTTTAAATCTAGGTGCCTTTTATTTCTTTTCCTTTTTTTTTTTTTTTCTTTTTGCCTACTTATCTGACTAGAACCCCTAGTACAACATTTAGTAGAAGAGAAGGGAGTAGCCATCCTTGTCTTACTCTTGATCATAAGAGAAAGAACTTATAAGATGTTGGAATCCATTTGCTTTTTTTTTTTTTTAGCTTTTACATCTATATTCAGACCCTAGCACTATTCAAAGAACACAGAGAAAAAAAGAATAAAAAACAAACAGAGCTGCAGAAAAAGTGTAGGAAATTTGTATGTTGAAACCTAATTTCCAAAGTGATGGTTTTAAGAGAGAAGGCCTTTGGGAGAGGACTATAAGGGGGATTAGTGCCCTTATAAAAGGTGCCCTTCTAAAAGTGGCAGAGAACCTAGCTGAATTATTGTTTGTATCCTACTGTTTTGTAAAAAAAGAACTTGTAAGGAATGATACAGAATATTTGGCTGAATATTTTTTTTTTTTTTTTTTTGAGATGGAGTCTCACTCTGTCTTCCAGGCTGGAGTGTGGTGGCACGATCTCAGCTCACTGCAAACTCTGCCTCCCAGGTTCAAGCAATTCTCCTGTCTCAGTCTCCCCAGTAGCTGGGACTACAGGCACCCACCACCATGCCCTGATTTTTGTATTTTTAGTAGAGACAGGGTTTTACCATGTTGGTCAGGCTGGTCTTGAACTCCTGACCCTCACCTTGGCCTCCCAAAATGCTAGGATTACAGGTATGAGCCACCATGCCCAGCCAGCTGAATAAATTTCTAAGCAAAGTGGTGGCTTGGCTTCCCTTGAATGCTTATAGTAATAAAATGTGAGAATAAAAATGATTTAAAGACAAAATGTTTAATCAAAAGGAAAGACAACTTAAAGGTTTGAAAAATTATCAGCCTGTCCATGCTGTAAAAGATGAGAAAGTGTGTTCTGGAGGGAACACAAAAGGTGTGGCTGGACTGGCAGGTGCTATTTGTCAAAACAAGGAAAAAGTTACCCTGAAAGCATATCACAGATCCTTGGGGCTGTCTCCCATTCTGTCTCCCAAGCTCAGAATGAAAGGGCCTAGAAGAGAGAATGATTTCAAAGGAAGGGCTGTGGGTACTCACAGGACCTTAGCACTTGCTGCCTGGCCCTGCCTTAATACTTCACTCCCCACATTCTGGTGCAGTGTTCCTTGGCTACCCCCGATGCAGTTCCATAGGTCCAAGTGCAGCCGAGGCTACAGTGATTACCCCTTCAGAGGGCACAGATAGTAAACACTGGTGGCATACATGCAGTACCATTTCCTCCAGTTCGCAAAATGGGGGTGTGGTCACCTCCACTTCTAAAAAGAGCTGCCTGGAGCTTCAGGTGTACAACTCAGGCAGAGGGTTGCTGTGAGGAAAGGGCCACTATAGAACGTCCCCAATACAGCACTGCCTAGTAGAGTCATGGGGGCAAAGTCATCTCTGGGACTCCAGACTAAAATAGCCATTGACATGTGATTACATCCTGGGAAAGTGGCAGGCATTCAACTCCAACATATGAGAATTCTACCACCTAGAGCCTTGGGGGCCTAATACCTACCCCAGTGTGTCCAGAAGGTAGGACAGTAAGTCAAAGAAGATTATTCTGGAACCTGAAGATTTAACACTGCCTTACTAAGTTTTGGACCTGTTGAAGACCTGTAATTTCTTCCTTCATTCCTGTTTCTCCCTTGTGAAATGACAAGTTCTACCCTGTGTCTGTCTCACCAGTGTATTTTAGAAATGCATGACGTTATCTGATTTAACAGGCTTACAGCTAGAGGAGTAATTTGGCTCAGAATGACTCATCATGGAGTCTCAACCATATCTCATTTTGATAATATTTGCATGAGACACTAGACTTCAGACTTTGGAGCTGTTTCTAGAATAAACTAAGACTTTGGGGACTAAACTAGAATGGAATGGTGTGTTTTCCATGTAAGAAGGACATGCACATGGGAGTTCAGTCAGGGTGGTGGAAAAGATTTTAGAGGAAAAATTATAAGGAAATAAGTCACAAACCTTCTTGGAAGGTCATAGGTTTGACTTAGCTTCAGTAAAAGGTTTGGCTGAAGGCAGATGAATTCCCTTAAAAGCTTATGGCATAAATACATAGGAATGTAAAGGAGTTTATCTAAATAGCTTGTTTATTCAGGTGCT
>CAUYQU010022192.1:0-100531 GCA_963574635.1 Cheracebus regulus
AGTTGATCTTCAACCTCTGATATCCTTTCTTCTGCTTGGTCAATTCGGCTGTTGAAACTTGTGAATGCTTTGCGAAGTTCTTGTGTTGTGTTTTTCAGCTCCGTCAATTCACTTATATTCCTAAGTTATCCATTCTCGTTAGCATTTCGTTAAATCTTCTTTCAAGGTTCTTAGTTTCGTTGGGTTAGAACGTTTTCTTTTAGCTCACGGAAATTTCTTATCCACCTTCTGAAGCCTGATTCTGTTAATTCATCACATTCATTCTCCGTCAGGTCTTGTTCCCTTGCTAATGAGGAGCTGCGATCCCCTGTAGGAGGAGAGGCATTCTGATTTCGGGTGTTCTCAGCCTTTTTGCACTGGTTTCTTCCCATTTTTATAGATTTATCCACCTGTCGTCTTTGTAATTGTCAACTTTCAGATTGGGTCTCTGAGTGGACATCTGACTTGTTGGTGATGAAGTTTTTTCTGTTTCTTAGTTTTCCTTCAGCGGACGCCCCTTCCCCACAGAGCTAGGCCTTCCCGGGTTCGGCTGTGCTTGCTGTGAAACTCTCAGTCCTCAGCACTTCCAATTGCTGTTCTCCTTGTGGGGATGGAACCAGCCGAGCCCGACTAAAAGGGCACCCAGTCCCGTATACTCCACACCGAGAAGCGCCACACCGGGGTGCCAGCAAAACAGCCACGCCGGCCAAAAGGGTCACACTGGTGACCCGTGTGGCTCCTCCACTGGGAATCTCCCTGTTTGTGAGCAACAAAAATTCATCTGAAATTGCAGCGTCCACTCACTCTCTGCGCTTTCACTGGGAGCTACAATCCTGAGCTGCTGCTAATCAGCCATCTTGGATCTCTCTCTCATTTACTCTTTTTGTTTTTTTGAGATGGCATCTCCCTCTGTCAGCAGGCTGGAGTGCAGTGGCACGATCTCTGCTCACTGCAACCTCCACCTCCCAGGTTCAAGTGATTCTCCTGCCTCAGCCTCCTGAGTAGCTGGGACTACAGGTGCCCAGCTAATTTTTGTATTTTTAGTAGAGATGGGTTTCACCATGTTTGCCAGGATGGCCTCCGTCTCTTGACCTGGTGATCTGTTCACCTTGGCCTCCCAAAGTGCTGGGATTACAGGCATGAGCCACCACCCCCAGCCCATTTACTCTTTTGATCTATTTCTTTCTTTGTGGTTAGGAAGGAGATCCTCCTTCATAGAAGCATCTTATAGTAACCTTTGGTTAAGACTGACATTCCCAGAAAAGCTCTCTCCTTTGCAGTTATTCTTAGACCTTCTTTATAGTGTTTTTTCCAGCCTCTTTGCTATCTGGGTCTCTATCTTCAAACTGCCCCATCATCCTCAATAAATGATTATACATCTTTTATCTCAGATGAGACAAACACTGATTTATATGAGGGAGTTCCCTCTTTCACCCTCAATTCCAGATTCTCTTTATCTCTGTGTTAAATTCTTTCATTTTTCTTTAAATTTCAGAGGAAGAGGTTGTGGGAAGGTATTCTTCTTTTAAGTTAAGCTGTTCCTTTTGTCCCCTTGAGGGAAAAGGATTCCTATATTCATCACCATGCATGCATTCATCCATCCTGCCAGTCATTCTCCCAACAACTAATTAGGGAGCACCTCCTGTTTTGGGGAATCAGAGATGTTTAAAACACTGCCCTTGCTTTTAAAAACTTTGGAATAAGGCTAACTAATGAACAAACTGATCATTGTAAAAGCATGTACAAAAGTGCCTAAATAGCACAGAGGAGGTGATAACCTACCATGGCATAGGGTGGTGCTTCAGTTGTCTGTTGCTATGTAACAAGCCACCCCAGTTCTTCATGGCTTAATTCATGATTTCTTAGGATTCTGTAACAATAATTCATGATTTCTTAGGATTCCATAACCTGAGCCTGGCATAGCTGGGAGACTCTCCTACTTTATGTATTGCCTGCTGAGGCAGAAAGTCCAAGATAGTATCTTTAGTTGTACAGCTGTTGATTTTTCTGGGATGACTGGAAGAGCTGGGCACTGGCCAGGGAGCTCTCACCCTCCATATGGCATCTCCACCTGGCTTGCTTGGCCTTCCTCATAGTACTGCTGTCTTGGGGTTGTCAGACTTCTTCTGTCAGATGACTTTTAAGAGCTGCTAGTTCTCCTAAGGACTGGGCTTGGAAATCCCAGAGTATTACTTTAACTACATTCTATTGTCAAAGCAGGTCATAAGTCCAGACTAGATTCAGGAGAGGAGACATAGATTTCACTTCTTGATCAGTGGAGTGTCACGGGTGTATGTGGAGGGAAGTTATGGCAGACATCTTTGGAGACTACCACAGGAAGAAAGGTTAGGGAAAACATCATAAAGAAGTTACCAAATTGACTAAGAAAAAACTGTCCAAGCATGAACTCTCCTTAATGTACTGAATGTTTGTTTTTCCCCAACATCAATATGTTGAAATCCTAATCTGCACTGTGATGGTATTAGGATGTGGGGCCTTTGGGAGGTAATTGGGTTGTGAGGGCACAGCCATTATGCATGGGATTAATGCCTCTATTAAAGGAACCCTAGAAAGCTCTCTCACCCCTTTCCCATATGTGAAGACATGGTTGCAATCAGCAACCCAGAAGAACCTCACCACAACCTGACCACGCTGGCCTCTGCATTCCCCAGAACTGTGAGAAATGACTATAAGCCACCTAGTCTATGGCACTCTGTTATAGCAGCCCAAACTAAAACACTCACTTAATCTTTTGGTTATGAATAAGGACTTTCCTTCCCCCACACCTTTTACCATTCCCCGCCCCAGCTGCCCAGAGAACCAAGCATGGCTCACTCTGGCATACAGATAGGATATGGAGAGTAGCTATTTGAGATGTGATCGAGAGTCTTTTGTTCATACTACGTTCTCTTTTGGTGAGCCTGATCCACAACTGGCCTCTCCACATTCTTGGAATTTATCTGTTTCCCTGTGTGACACACCCCAGTCAATGATAGACGTTTCAGTAACCTGGAGAAGAGCCTGGTTTTCCCATCCTGCCAGATCCCTGCACTTTTCCAGAGCACTTACAGCTCTGCCTGAGTGACCCTCTGCCTGGGAGCTGCCTGCCTTCATTATCACCATCTGAAACAGTCCTTCCTCAGTCAGAGAGTAAAGTATCTGAGAACACATTGTAGCTCCAGAATCCAGATGCCACCTTATCTAGTCTAAAGACAAATGGAATAGCACAGTTTGTTGCCCTTTATGAAACAGAAGTTAACTCAGAAATTAACAGCATAGGCTATGAATCCCACAGGACTCCTTCCTCTCAGGCATCTCAGCTGGGCAGGACATTGCTGTTGTTCTTGGAATAGGTTGTTAATAGAAGAAACAGGACCAAGGAGACTCTATCTAGGGAGTCCAAATGCTTTGTTTTTCCTCCCGCAAATGTATTTTGAGCACTAAAGCTTTCTGAACATTTTTGATATCAAGGCAAGGAGAATGGAAAGAAAGAATTACCACAATTTTTTAAACTTTTGTTTTAGGTTCAGGGGTAGATATGCAAGTTTGTTATATAGGTGAATTGGTGTCATGGGGCTTGTTGTACACATTATTTTATCACCCATGTACTAAGCCTAGTACCCAGTAGTTCTTATTTTATTTATTTATTTATTTATTGCTCCTCTGCCTCCTCCCACCTTCCACCCTCAAATAGGCCCAAATGTCTGTTGTTCCCTTCTTTGTGTTCATGAATTCTCATCATTTAGCTCCCACTTATAAGTGAGAACATGCAGTATTTGGTTTTCTGTTCCTGTGTTTGTTTGCTAAGAATAATGGCCTCCAGCTCCATCCATGTTCCTGCAAAGGATATGATCTCATCCTTTTTCATGGCTGCATCATATTCTATGGTGTAGAAGTACTACATTTTCTTTAACTAGTCTACCATTGATAGGCATTTAGGTTGATTCCATGTCTTTGCTATTTTGAATAGTGCTGCAATGCATAAGGAATCACCACAAATTAAAAGGTCAGAATTCCTATCACATTCATTTTACAAAGTACAGGGAGATGAAGACACTGGCTCATGTTACATAGCCAACAATAACAGATCTGAATGCAGGACTCCTTGCCCTAGGTAGCTCCTCTTCCCTGGTTAGGTCCTGCCAGTCAGATGACATGTCAGGAGCTCTGGGCCTTTCCACTGCTCTGCCCCAGGGTGCTTTCTCAGGCCTGACCAGCCCCTACACTCTCCTTTTCCTGACACAAACCCCAGTGACTTACCCACTTTTCTTTCCTATGAAGATTCCATCACCCCCGCCCCTTGCCCCAGCCCTGGTCTTCTGCCTGCTAGTCTTGGAGGCATTATGGGACACAGTTTCCCCAATTCCCTTCTTCCTCCCTGCTCTCAAACAAGAACTCACACGTTTTGCATTTTAAGAATTTCACTGCAGGTGTCTATAGGGACACAGTGGGAGGGGGAGAGGACAGAAACAAGAGCCCTGCAGGCCTGTATCATCCTGGTCTCAGGTCTAGAGTCTTTGGCCACCTCATAGATAGCTGAGGAAAGCCCTGCTAACTACCAAACATCCATTTTTGTTTCAGAAAGTGGAGCTACTACGTCTGCCCTCTGTCTCCACTGTCCCCTGCTTAGGGATGAATATGAGTCTGCTTCTCCTCCTGAGAAAGTCTGCTCCCTGCCCAAAGACTCCAGCTGAGCCAAGCCGTTGTGATTTCTGGCCTCACCTGGGCAGTTTGCCTCTCTGGAGTCTTCCAGAATGGGGATCACTGCATTTTCTGGCTTCTGCCATTCCCACCTTTTCCTCTGGGGGCCCTGTCTCATGACTTGGCCCCAGTCCTTTCAGACCACCAGGACCCTGGCTAAGGGAATGGGCAGCTGCCCCTGGCTGATTAGGTTATTGGTCTCAGAAGGCATAATAGGACATTGCAGCTTGACATAGGTCCCTTCAGCTGGGGCACTTACCAACAGATACACATCTCAAAATTTAAAACATTCAATTTCTTACTGCCTAAGAAAAATTCCGTAAGGGAATTTGAGTAATGAACCAGGAGGAGAACTGCTGTAGATTTATTTTTCCTTTTTCTTTGTTTTTTTTTTTTTTTTCTTTTTTTCCCCAGTGGAGAGCTGATACAATTAGGTTAGAATAGAATAGGTCATTGTCTCACCAGGTGATTCTTAGGGGAAAGCAGAGATGGTGTAGCTTGAAAATCATCCGATATTAGACACAGCCGTAGAGTAGGAGGGAGAGTCAGCATTCTCGGCAGGCTATGAAAGCCAGTTATTCATTACCAGCAAGACTTGACAGTACACTGAACACCCAACATTATATTTATGCTACATAAAATAACGTGATACAATTTTTATGACCCAATTTAAACCAGTAGAGGGTATCGGTTTAATAAAGACAAGGACAATAGAATTATCTATAGATCTACATAACAAAAGGCTAATAAAAAGGGAACTGCACTAATTTGACAGGAAATAGATTGCATTGTCATAAAATTTGTAAAATGGAGAGAAAATGCCTCACTCTGAATTTGTGTGAGTTGACAGGTGCTGAGATCTGCAAAAGGAAAAAAGCAAGAACCACACACTGTCTTTTCTGAATTTCCAGGTCAAGCACAAGTTTCCTTTCTTTCTTTATCCCTCTGACAACAAAACAGACGATCTGCTGTGAAAAACTTAAATGTTCTAACAACTGTGCAACAAACAAGCAAACTTCCCTCAGGTTGTATAAGATTTTTCAAAGTTGAATTTCAGTCCACATTGGCACTTTGCTTTACCTTCTAGATATCCATGGCAACTGACTTGAAATGGCTAATATAAATATAGAAATATCAGCTCTAGCTGCTCCCTGGACTGGTAAGAGCAATGGGCTCAGAGCTGAGTGTGACTTCACCGAGGAAGGAAAATGTGCATGATGTATGATGGATTTCAATTTTGTGCCACCCACCAAATGTTCATGGAGCTTCTCCTAAGGGTCCAACTGTACCTCAGAACTAGGCTTGAGGGGACACAGAAAAGTCTGATCTTGTCTCTGTCCTCCATGAGCTCACAGTCCTTAGGGGATGCAAATTACTCTGATGTGTTGGCATTTCTTTTTAGGGGTTGGGATTGAAGGTATTTTTTAATGAGCTTTGTTCATTCTGCCAATAGGATTTTCTCACCCATGCTTCTAGTACCAAGTTCATGGTGGTTTCAGCCCCTTAAATCTTTTTCCTCTGTTCATCAGTCAACTCCATTGAACTACTCACCTTCCCTTCCAGCTGGAGCCCAACCCTGGCTCAATCTAACCACTGGCTTCCATTACCCCTCCTCAGGGTACGAAGATGGACCTGGGTATATCAAGTATCTAACCCTTGTCAGACTATTGTCAAACCCTGGGCTGTTTGGTCTCTAGAGTGGTGTGATAGTTAATTTTATGTGTCAATTTGGCTAGGCCATAGTACCCAGATATTTGTTCAATGTAACCAAGTATTGACCAACAAAAATACCTTCTAGATGAGGTTAACATTATATCAGTAGACTTTGAATAAAACAGATTGTGGTCCATGATGTGGATGGGCCTCATTCAATGAGATAAAAGCCTTCATAGAAAAGACTGGCCTCCCCTAGAAGAAGAGGGAATTCTGCCAGAAGACAGCCTTTGGACTCAAACTGCAGCTCTTCCCTATGTCTCCAGCTGCTGGCCTACCCTGCAGATTTTAGACTTGCCAAGTCTCCACAATTGCATGAGCCAATTCCTTAAAAAGAATCTTTCTCTCTCTCTCTCTCTCTCTCTCTAGTTTGGTTTCTCTGGAAAACCCATCTAAGACAAGTGGCATTCATTCTCTGCTCCTCAAAACTCTAGGGCTTCTCTGAGGAGCTTCAGGGAGTCCTGCAGGAAGGGAGGAGAAAGACGAAGACAGGAGAGTGTGCAGGCTGGATCAGGCCCTCTCCCTGCTACAAAGCAGCTCTGTTTCCATCTGTTTTATATATTAATACTACATAAACACTATCAAATTTATCTAAGTCTCAGGAAAGATGGAAGCTGAGAAGTGATCATTGGATTTGATCCCTAAGGAATCTCTAGTGGCCTTTGCTTGGTTTCAGAAGAATGCAGGGGGCAGAACCAGTTTAAATATGGTAAGGGAGGTGAGGAAGTAAAAGTGATCAATATAAACTTATTTTTTCTAGAATGGAAGTAGGGAAGTAGCTTGGGAGGTGGGGAGGTAATACAGTTTAGAAAGTGTGTCCTTTGATAATTCCTAAGTTTGAGGGCAGAGAGGAAGCTGCCCATAAGTTGAGAAGGAGTCACTGAAAGTACGTGTGAGCAGTTGGTGACATGGCATCCCTGGGAAGTGGACAGGGAGGGAACCAAGAGCCCCGCCTGGCTGAGTGAACTCAGACAAGTTACTTGCCCTCCGGAACCTCCATGCCTTCATTTTTAAACTGGAAACCACAGCACCCATTTCACTGGCTTCTAAGGAATAAATGAAATGCAGTGTGTAAAAGCAGATAATGTAGGGCCTGGCATACAAAGGGGCAGCCACTCCTTCCTTCTCTCTCAGCTTCCTGATAACCACTGTGCACTGTCTCCTAGCTTCCACTTCTCTGCTTGCACCTGTGACTGGAGTCAAGAAGATGGAGAGCAGGGGCGCGGGGTAAGCCAGGGCTGTCCCACAGAATGGCTGTTTGACTTTAGGCAGGATTTCCAATCTACCCAGTCATTAGTATCCATACGTGAAGAATGGGACTGTATTTCTACTTTAGGGTTCTCTGTAAAGGTTAGATGAGGTAGTGTATGTAAAGCACCCACTGACCTGCCTAACTTACGGAAGTTACAGTCAAGGAAAAAATAGTTTAAGTGATTCCACAGAGGTCAAAGGCTTTAGGAGCTGATGTGAGTCAGGCAGCACCTGAATCAAAGCAGGATTGTAGTTTTATGAGCCAGGTATGTGTCCTTGTGGTTTGGCTCAGGCAGCCGTTTCTTCACTAACCGCAGTGAACTTGAGCTTGGAACCGTGCCTCTTGTTCAGGATCATTGCTGCAACCCTAGAACAGTTCTTTCAAGAGCCTTTTTCTTTCTTTTTAACTTTGCAGTTTTTCTGCTAGTTAAGGTACAGAGGAGGAGAAGGTAACAAAAAGAAAAAAGAGAAAAAGGGGAAAAATGAAACGAGACAGGGTTAAAGCAAAAATACCTGGAGGCCTCAATCATGTCTGTTTTAATTATCTTACAGCATCGAGTAAATGTGCTGAATGAATTAACAAATGCATATCTGGCCTAGAAGCTATCTTAGTACACTTAACTGAGATGCAGTTATTCAAATAACTCTGGGTAAGAGCCCATGCTTGTTTTTTTAAAACAAGACACTAAAAATATATATAATCCGGGTTTCCCCAATCTACCCTACAGTCACGCTTTCTTTAAATTCCCAACCAAGATGGTTTAAGATTCCCTCCTTGCTGATTGCAGAAATTCTGGCCTTTCATGGGGGTTTTCTCCAGAAACATTTTTGAGATTTCCCCAAGATTATTTTTCTTAGCCAGAAATGGCTCCTGACTATTGTGTCATCTTAATCCAAAAGGCTGCCCTCTAACCTCTGGGTCATTGTTTGCCGCCTTCTAACCTTTCTCCAAGTTCTCTCTCTTCTATGTGGGCACAGGTCCTTTTCTAAGATCAAGATTTCAACAAAACTTAATGAAAAGTTTCGATATTAGCGATAATAGCTTCAACATATAGAAAGTCAGTATTAAATGAGGACCTGGGCATCTCAACCTCTAGTATTGTAAGACATGGCTCCTGACAGAGACCAATCCCTGGCCCTTGGCTTCCTGTTGCTGCCCATTGCAGGCCCATTGGCTACGTTCCCACATAAATAAGAATTCCCACAGGCATCTCCCTGTCCAAATTCAGGCCTCCAACATCCTTTGAGGCCCACCAGAAGATGGAGTGGTGGGAAAGCCTCTACCTGCGTCACCTCCGTTTCCTCCCTGTCCTCATCACCACCCCTGCCCCCGCCCCCCCCTCACTGGGACAGCTATTCCCCAGACACACAGTGGCTTGCCTCCTCCATGTGTCCACATTCAAACACAACAGAAGAGACCTTATCTTTACCGAACCAAACTGCTGCCTTGAGGTGTTTCTCTCTCCCAAAGAAAAACTTAGTCTTACTTCAAAGATGATGTATTCATTTCCTACTGCTTCTGTAACACATGGTCACAAATTTGGTGACAACCCTGGATAACAAAAAGTTATCACTCAACAGTTCTAGAGGTCACAAGTCTTAAATGTGCCTCACTGGACTAAAATTAAGGTGTTCCTTTCGTAGGCTTGAAGAGGAAATTTGTTTCCTTGCCTTTTGCAGCTTCTAAAGGCCTCCGGCATTCCTTGGCCTTTTTGTGTCTTCAAAACCAGCAGTGGCCAGTTGAGAGTCTCTCACTTCTGATTCTGACTTTCCTGCCTCCCTCTTTCCCTTGGGAAGACTCTTGTGATGATATCGGATCCACCTGGAAAATTCAGGAGGCTCTCCCAATCTCAAGATTTTAAGAACATCTGCAGAGTTGCTTTTGCCGCGTAAGGTAGCATATTATCAGGTTTGGAGAATGAGAACTCGGACCTCTTGTATTTGTGGGGGAAATAATTCTGCCTACCACAGATGAGTTCTCCTTCACTGCTTGAGAAATAGGAAAAACATTTTGAACTTTAAAATAACTTTAAAAGAGTGGTTTGGGCTGGGTTCAGTGGCACACACCTGTAATCTCAGCAGTTTGGGAGGCCGAGGCAGGTGGATCACCTGAGGTCAGGAGTTCGAGACCAGCCTGGCCAACATGGTGAAACCCTGTCTCTGCTAAAAATACAAAAATTACCTGGGCATGGTGGCAGGCGCCTGTAATTCTTGCTACTTGGGAGGCTGAGGCAGGGAAAATTGCTTAAACCCAGGAGGCGGAGGTTGCAGTGAGCTGAGATGGCACCACTACATGCCAGCCTGGGTGAAATGTAGGCTCAGCCTCAAAAGAAAAAAAAAAGAATGGTTTGTTTTGAACACATGTAGAAATAATTTGTAATAAGATATAGACATTTCTGTTGCTGTAATTCTTCATGGAAAGAGCCCTGTATTTCTTTGGAAGAAATAAGGCAATATGGGATGTGGGGGAACAAAGGGATGGAATGGGGTGGTAGGTAAGTGAGTCCCTTATGACATTTTAACATAGCAAAAGATGGTCACTGTAGTGTGTTCTGCAGACAGTGAAGCCTGTTAATGGGAGGACCCTTTGTTTACAGAAGAGGGCAATAGAGTAGTATATACACAAACTTGAGAGTGGGAACAGGGGTTGAGTTACTTAACAGGGGAGATAGAAAATTGAGTCTCAAAGAAAAGTTGAAGATGAAAGGATAGAGGAACTAAGTACTGCCAGGAAAGGAAGAGGGAAATAAAACAGTCAAACTATACCAGACAAAAGATTAAACTTATGGCCAGAATGAGCAATGGGCATGTGAGATATGGGGACACCTTCATTCATTTTGGGGGGTCTTCATTCAAGTCCACCTTGCTCACTAATGTCATAGGGGAGAATGAGGTAGGAGGAGATTTTAAAAAATGCAGAGTTCTATCCCTGAGGCAATGCATGGTAAAAGAAGTGGTACCTGTGGGTTCAAGGCAAGAGACAAACTGCATTTGGGTTGCAATTGACAGGAATTAACTGTGGTTCCTCCCATTATACGTAGCATCAAACTCCTTGTGTGGTCTGCATCATCTGGCTACTGCCAGCTTTCTGGCACCCCTCTAAGCACTCTTTCCCCTTACTACATCCAACCACTATCTCCTCTAAAGTCCCTGAAGGGCCCAAGATGGTCCTAATTTTCACTTGTTTATTTGTTTTTACATCCATCTCTACAACTAATCTGTAAACTTGACAAACTCATGTATACTTTTTTTTTTGTCGCACATAGTCGGCTCCTAACCTGGAACCTGGAACATAGAGAAGCACATGTGCTTTGTTGAATGAATGAATGAATCATTGTCTTTGGCTTATTCTCCTTCGTTTCATTTTTTCAGCTTATCTCTAAACCCCAGTTGGTTCTTCCTCGCTCATTTCAGATGCCTCTTCTTGTCCATCTCAGTTGCTTCTGTCTAAAATGGGTGCAGAAGATAATGAGACGGATTCAATCACGGTGAACAGACAGGCACACAAGGTAGAGCAGGCCATGGTGATAAGCCCCAAATCAAGTGAGAGGAAGCCCAAGGAACCAGACTGGAAGATGGAGTCCAGTGCCTGGAGCTCATGGTGCAGGCAGGTAGTGTGACCATGTGCTGCTGTACAAGAGGGAATCAGAGGGTTTTCTGATAGGTATTGGGATCAATGAGATATTGGAAGGAAGGTAGATATGTGGGGGACTCGAGGTTTGAGACTGAAACAAGAGCATGAGTATCTGTAGGTGGATATATATGTGCTCACACTTGCCTACATAAGGAAAAATAATAGGACAAAACGTAGAGAGGGAAGTGATCACTCGAATCACGTATCAGCCTTGGTATTAGAAGTGGTCCCCTGAGTGATTAGGTCTCCCAAGAACAAAATGGGTCCCTAGGCTTCCAGATAGGCACCAAGTGGGTTCAACTATGGAACAGGTGAGCTTAATGTGAAGGAGAAAGCCAAATTCATCCTACATCAGAGTTTGACACCTTCTCCACTCTGGACTATAGAAACAAATTTTCGTTTCTTCCCACTCTCATCCTACTGACACAATGTATCTAGATTCACTTGCTAAAGCACCTATCCAACCCTGTCATTTTTGCTGAACTTTCCATGATACCCCATTGCCAGCAAAAATAGAAATTTCTTACCCTTGCGTTCAATGCCCAAATAATCCCCACTCTTTCTTGCCAGTTTAACCAGATCTGTTTCCATAAAGCATGTTGTCCTTTTCTGTCTTCATGCCTTTGATTTGGCTGTTTTGCTTTTACTCTTAAAGACCATCCCCATTTTTACTGCTGGGAAAATCAGCTTAGTGTTGTAGGGAAAGACACATCTAGGCTTCAACTTCAGTTTTATCTTTATTAGTTGTGGTTTGGGGCCATGCTGCCTAACCTCCCAGAGCCTTGCTTTATTCATCAGTTAACTGGGAATGACAATATCTGTTTGGTAGGGTTGCTGGGAGGATTAATTGTAATGTCACATGCTAATGTCTGGCACATAGTTGGCACTCAAAACTATTGGTGTCCCATTCTTCAAACTTACCTCAGCTGACATCTCCTTCAGGCACCCCTCAACCACATATGACCTTGGCTTCCTTCGACATCCACATATACTTATTGGTGCCTCTTTCTAATGGTATTTGCATTTTCTGCATTTTATTAAGAGTGTCATTTCTCTTGTTCTATCTCCCGCTTTAGATCTTAAGCTCTTGAAGGCAAAACCTAAATTGTCTTTATCTTAGCATCCTCCACAGAAGGTACTACAGAACTGGCACAGCGACTTGAAGCTGTGCTCAAAGAATTTAATAAGCATTTGTTGAATGTAATTGAAATGTCTAAAACAACCTGATCCCATTGTCATTCTGAGAAATATCAGTCTTAAGAGCCACAACCATCCCAGGCTATCATGCATTATTCATGAGAGAGTCACCCTCAATTCTCGCGTTTCCTGGTCTACCATTAGAGGAGACGACAGGTCAGTGGTGTGGGCTGGAAACATTAACATTTCAGAAGATCGGATCTCTGTCCCCCTTAGCTCGCCCCATCCCAGTGAGGTTAGCTTGCCCTTGCCAATTGCAGAGCCAGAGTCCTTGTAGTTCTCTCTCATAGAAGCTCTAATGGGGATATTGGTCTTTTAATACAATGGCAGCTTCAAATATATTATTTTTTTCACATTTTTAGTTCTTTAAAAAAAGTAACACTCTAACACTACGTGCAGTCCCAGAGAAGAAAAATTATTTAGTGGAAGAAGGCATACCTTTGGCATTTTAAAAAAATGTTTGGGGAAAGAAGGTACAGAAAATCTGGATATGACAGTAGTTGGATCCTCCATGTAATGGCACATACAGAGCCTTCCTTTATTTTTATATCCTAACTTGATAAAATGTTTGAGGTTTTATGCTGTCATAGAGTGGGTGGGCCTCTAATATTTATGTGGCCGATTTCATGTACTTTGACAGTTGCATCCCAATTCTGACAGTTGAAAAACCATCTCCCACCTGTCAGCACACTGGGATGTTGATGTTGTGTTGGTGTGTTCTGGGAGCATCCTGAAGCTACACTTAGAGAACCAAGGATTTTCAGTTTTTTTAGAATTTAAAGCATACTTACTTTGAATCGATTCACTCACAAAATTGCATATTTCTGGAAGGACTGAAAAATCAACTAGAGATCATTTCGAGCTGAGCTATAGGAAAACCGAGTCTCTTTACTCACACACATTATTTTTGCTACATGTCTAGCAGACCCTTGCCAATCAAGGCACCTTATCTTTGCAGATGCTGCTCCTTCTCTTTGGGATGTTTCCCATCCTATGTTCTTATGGGGGATAAGATCATCTTTAGCTAAGATCAAATGTCATCTTCCCCAATCTCAGGCGGAGTGAGTTGTTTCCTCTTTTCATTCCCACACAATTGTATACACCTCTCTCTGGTACTGCTTTTTATATTGCTGCAATTATTTGTTTAAATGCCTGTCTCCTTTTGTAGATTGTGAATCCTTTAGTGACAAGGATGATTTTCTTTCCTGAGACCATTTTCCTCCTTCTCTTTGTATCCCATGACCTGCATGAAAATTAAAACTCGAACACCAGTCTCAAGGAATTGACAGTTATGAATACAAAGAGAACAGTTTAAAATCCTGTTCTACAATGATTAGAATCATAGAAAATTGTAAAAAAGTAAAATGGGTACTGTAGAAGATTTTAATGGTGAAACACAAGATACATACAATCAAAATATATGTAATACTTAAAAACAAGGTGTGTATGAAGAGATGGCAGGAATGCTTCCTGCCCCCACCATTGCCTGCTGGACTTAATGTAAATATGAAACAAGCTTCTATAGTGTTAAATCACTTCTTATCCTTCTACTCATGTATTACTTATTCTCTGTTCTCTTAGCAACCACTCTTTTCCCCATTTAGGTTATTTTTATTTATCTTCAAAATAGGTAGTTGAAATAGTAGTTATATTTCATGCAGAAAAGTTAGTTTCGCTGCTTATTATTTATGCATTTCTGTAGCCAGAATTTCTCCTTTTAACACTCTTTGTCATTCTAGATAATGCCCTTCAACAACTTTAACAGAATAACTCCTTGGTTTGTAAAGTTTCTGAATAATTTTATATCTTATTACCTTCATGAAAAAAATAGTAGCTTGAGTGGACACAGCCATTTCCTATCATTCTTTTTCCTTAAAATTTTTGAAAATAAAATTCATTGTCTCCTGACACTGTAAGTTACAGTAGAGAAAGGTGAAACTGTCTGATGTGGGCCCATCAAATTTTTTTCTAGATAATATATCTTGAAGAGATCAATGATCAATGCATAGCTAGAGGGGTGGGAGACAGATCTATAAAATGTGCATGTCCCCCAATCCTATTCACCCTCTTCCTGCTTCCCACCTCCATCTCACTACAGGTGATAATTATTACACTGCATAGGTAGTAGATACAACCGTTGGAAGAAGTTTCTTATGTATCAACAAGTAAACATTAATATGTATTACTATTTCCCCTCCTTATAAAACAGGACAGGAAAAAGTGAAGATAATTATTTTAATTTGGTTAGAATGAAAGCAGAATACAGAAGACATAAAAATAAGTAGATTAACTCTCTGATTAAGTTAATGATTAATGAAAAAGTACAAGGAAGAAAGAAAATCCAAAAAGGTCCTAACTCCTTATCTATCATAAAAGGAACTCTAGGTTATGCTAGAATAGACAAATATAAATTGATGGTTATAGGACATGGGCTATTTATGCAAGTTCTGAAGTTAATGATGAGTAATGTGAAAACTGAGTATTTACCTTTTAAATCATACTAGAATAAAAAAGGAAACTAATGTTGCTCATATATCAAAAAGGCATGATAGAAAATGGGCCTCAAGGAAAAATAACGTTTAAAAGCATAAACTAGGATGATACATCGAGTATTGCAATGATCATCAAGCTATCAACATTGAAATAGTGGTTTGATAAATTAAAGTTTATTGGCCCTTTGGAACGGGATGAAGACAAAGGAAATAATCTTTTTAAGGACTGGGTGATGAGAAAAAGCATTTAAGATGTGAAGGTAAGTGAAAAGCTGATACCTTCATTGGGATTGCAGCTACAAAACACCTCTGGACAGGTGAGGGGTCATGTGGCAGGGTGGGGGTGGTGAGATTACAGGATTTATTTTCGTTACTATTTTTCTTAATTAAAATGTTCTAAAGTTTTGTTTTTGTCCTGCCTTTCTTTCGTTATACTAAAAATGATAGTGTCAATGATTATAGTCAATGAAATTATCCTAAAATATGTTTTTAGAGGCTTAAAAATCTCTTCCAAGTGCCCCCCCCATTCCAATCCTCTTGAGAGTATTAACATTGACAGCCTGCTGTGCATCTTTTCACAATTTCCTTTATGCTCAAACACACACATAGATTTAGGACTTTTTTGGCTGGTGTTGGTGTTTGTTTTCATCGAACTGGAATTGTACTATAATGGTAACTCTACTTTTCTCATATGACAATACACCACGGGCAATAAAGATAGCTCTAGTCCTGTATCTTCACAGTTGTATAATAGTTTATAGTACGGAGCCATCACAACTGAGTCAAGATCATTCCTTCTTGCTGGACATTGAGGTTCTTCCCAGGTTTTTGGTTTTATAAATAATGATACTATAAATATCCTGATACATATATCCTTATGTATAGGAGCTTTTATTTCTATTAGATTTTAGATTTCCCAAGGTTGGATTTCTGGACATTTGTTTGTAATGCCTACTATAAAAGAACTTGGGTGAAAAAGTGAGTTTTTTTTATAAATCCATGCATATCTACTTTTGCCCTGGGTTTTCTGAGATGATTATTTTTTGTAGGATCAAAGATCAAAGTTTGAAGTTGACTTCTAGGCCCCATCCTGGTACATTCTAGATGAATTTTGGGGTTGGAAGATGGGGGACACATACATTTTGAGAGAGATAAAAAGGATAATAGGAGTCAGTGAAGAAGTGATCAGCACCAAAGGAGGAGAGAGTTTAAAGAAAAAGGGGTGGTCAACCTAGTTAACTGCTGCAGAGAGGCAAAGGAGAAGCATCCCTTTTATTGATAGAAAGGAAGCCTGTTGACAAGATGTCTGCATCTCTCTCCTGGGCACATAAAAAAACAGTACTTCTTCCATTCCTTTCATGTTAGGCATGACCATGTGATTTGTCTCAGTGAATGAAACAGTGCGGAAGTGACACGTGTCTGTATGAGGTAGAAGACTTTAAGAGCTGGGGCTATTTTCCATGTCCATGTCTCTTTGTCCTCATCACAGAGACTGGTGGCATTCTAGATATGGAAGCTCTGTGAACCAGAGTCCCTGAGTGAGAATGAAACAGGACAGCTCTCCCTGAGCTCCCAGCCAATGCTGGATGGACACATGCAGAGTCCATGAGATATAAATGTTGCTGTTTTAAGTCACTAAGATTTTAGAGTTACTAGGTACTATAGCGTAACTTAGCCCATCCTGACTAATAATAGAGCCATTTAGAAAAGAGATTCGACCGAGAGACGCTGATGTCAGATTTCAAGGAATGAAGAATAGTCAGGTCGTAGCTCGGGGGTTAAAGAGTGGAAGCGTAGTGAGGAAGTATGAGCAGAAAGCATTGAATTTCTTTCAAGGTTGTTTAGGGGCTATGAGAACCCAGTTCTGCCAATTAGTTAAATAAATGCTCTGGGGGGGAAACTAGGAATAATTCTAGAACACTTTAAAATAAACTTAGATTAACTGCATAAATAATGACAAAACCAGGACACATACTGCAGAATTTCTCATTACATAGACTGAGATTCCAGCGGCCTTTATGCATCTCAACGTGTACTAAAGTTATAAGAGTATCCCACAATGAATTCTTCTGTGTTTACTTCTAGGAAAAAATTCATTTCTCCTGATGAAGTACATTTCCTTTTATCAGTTTATGAGAATTATATCAGCATCTCTAGAAACGCTTGTTCATTGCTCTCCTCTTTGTCTTGACTGCCAGGGACTTCCAAGCTGTGTTCAAGTGAAAAATGGATCCTTTACCTGGATGGTTTGGTAGAATTCTTCCTCTTGGGGTCTAGCTTGTGAGGCAGAGATGCATTGGGCATGGGGTCTGTGTTGGAAGATCTGACAATTTAGATGGCCTAGGGTGGCTGAAGGTAGCAAAGATTTTCTTACTGTGGCCAAGACAATTTGGGATATTTTATAACTGGAAAAGACCCATAGAAAATGCTCTGAGAACAAAAGTATAGAGTAAGGGAGGGGAGTGTGTGTATGGGGGGGATGTGTGTTTGTTTTTGCCTGTTTTACTGAGGATGACCCTAAAATCAGTAGTCGCATAACTAGCAAAAATCCAACAACACTTTCAGAATCATTCAACAATAGTTGGACAGTCTTAACATAGAAAATGACATGAATAAGGGCCTGGTTCCCCTCAAGATAAGACCAGAACTGTTTACCACACAACATCAGAGTTTTTGAAACTGTGCAACATGTTTTTAGTGGATTGTGAAATTGAATTAGAGCATTTTGACCACAGTTTACAAAAACAAAATGGAACAGAAAACACAAGAATGCATTCCATGTTGTAAATGTAGGTTTGTTTTTTTGTTTGTTTGTTTCTTTTGTTTGTTTTAGAGATAGGGTCTCACTGTGTTGTCCAGGCTGGAGTACAGTGGCACAAACATAGCTCACTGTAGCCTCAACCTCCCAGGCTCAAGTGACTCCCCCACCTCAGCCTCCCAAATGCCTGGACTGCAGGCGCACACCACTATGCCCAGCTAATTTTGAAAAAGATTTTTTTTTCTGTAGAGACAGGATCTCCCTACGCTGCCCAGGCTGATCTTGAACTCCTGGGCTCAAGTGATCCTCTCACCTTGGCCTCCCAAAGTATTTTTTTTTTAATGACTGTGTGTGTGTGTGTGTGTGTGTGTGTGTGTGTGTGTGTGTGTCCTGGGCTGTGACCAAGAATGTATTCTTATTGTGGGTTCTGGAGGAAAAAAAGATCACAAGTCTAGAACAAGTGGGGAGTGTGAAGACGGGGACAGACCTGCACCCTATAGAGACCGAAACCTGGTAAGACCAAAAGATAGACAAAAACTAGATATTGCTTAGGAGAGAACACCTTATGAAGCTAGAGCCGATGGTGGGACTACTGATTCTGAGTGAGATGGAGCTGCCCGAGCATGCAAACAATAGGGAACAGTTTAAACAAGCGCTCAGCCTTGGCATGGCTGAACAGAGTCAATAAATGTTTAAATTGGTATACCATGTCAGTAGCAATTTGTATTAAATCTCTCTCCTTGATCTTGGATCAATTTCCTCCAGCTTAATAAACCAGAGGGATAATCTGAGAGAGAAACTGAAGGTCAAAATCAAGGCAGTGGTGCTGGACAGAGGGTCCGAGGTGTGATGAGGACAATGTGGACACAAAGGCAAACAGTAAGTTCAGAAGCCTGAAGAAACAGAAGCAGGCCAGGCACTGGGGCTTCAGGGCAAAGACCCTTCACACTGTGAAGGTGTTGGAGACCTGTTTTGAGGTGGCACTGCTGCTCAGTGTGAGTGCAGACCTGAGAGATCAAAGTCCCCATGCAGGGCCAAATACCTTTCCCTTCATGACATGGCTTTGGCTCTGTGACTTTATTTTAGGGCAATTAATGTCTTTGAATCTTTCATTAAAAGCCACTTCAAATCCTTTTCCTAAACCAGTAGTATACAAGTGATAAGAAAATGGAGATTGGTAAGACTGTAGCTCATTTTATTTCATGTTATATCCTTTTGTTTATGCTACCCTTTGGTGAGTTTATAGGCTGTGGGGTTTTTTCCCCTATTAATAGAAGTTTTGCAGGGCATCCAACACCAGAAGTGATTCCTATTCTTGGTATACAAAGATACTTTAAACTGCAGCAATAGATCCTCTTCCAACAGTATCTTCTATATCCTTTAAAATTTTCCTTGCAGGCATAATTATCTGACCTCTGAAAACTGTTAGCCACAGAACCAGAGTTACGACAGTATAGATTTTTTTTTCTCTATTTTCAACACTTTGGGTGTGCTTGGCATGCTGCAAATACCATATTGTCATCCAGACTAAAATTGTAATTCTGGGTGTGTACAATGTCACTGCGGTTAAATTGCTGATATAGAAGAATTCTGTTCAGGTTATTGTCAGTGATAGAGAGCAAAGCATGTTGTTGTTTGAACATTTATCTTTTTCTCTTTGTTCTCGGGAAGATTATAAGAATGAAAAGATCTTCATTAGGATAGCAGCATATTCTATTTAACCTAACACTGTTTAATAAATAGAAACACATTTAGGGGAAGATACAACATAGAGCAAGATTTACTTTTTTTAACATACAGTTTTTTTTTTTTAAGAGAAGTTTTAGGTTCACGACAAAACTTAGAAGAATGTTTTAAGGAAGCATAAATCTTTACTAAAAATTATCAAGCATTGTCACAATGGTAATTTCCTTTGGTTAGTACTTACCCACACTTTTGCTTTATTTATTTCATTATTATTATTATTATTGAAACAGAGTCTTGCTCTGTCACCCAGGCTGGAGAGCAGTGGCACAACCTTGGCTCACTGCAACCTCTTGCCTCCTGGGTTCAAGTGATTCTCTTGCCTCAGCCACCCGAGTAGGTGTGATTACAGGTGTGCGCCACCATGCCCAGTCTATTTATTTCATTATTTATTTATTTACTACTTGCAGAGAAAACCAGTCTGTAAAGCTCTGCCTATTGACCCAGCCACAGTCTCTAATGATGTGACTCCCACTTCTAGCTCCAGTTTGCATCAGGATCACTAGTCTGAGGCATTCTTGGCTCTAATTCTGAAACTCCAGTGTTCCTCACTATAGCACATTGCTGATTTCTTAAAGGACCCAGGCTCTCAATTGCCTTAAGAATGTATAGAAAATTGCCTTAAAATATTTAGAAAAAATTTTTAAAAGATAAATTTTAAAACCCAGATTTTAAAAAGTGATCTCAAATGCTACTTTTCCTTTTCAGGAAACATTCAAATGTCTGCTTTGATTAAAAAAAAAATACAAAAATACCCAGGAAAAAAAGAACCTGAATGTCCCTTCAGCCATCCATGTCCCTGCTCCCTTCCTCCCCCCGCCTCCCAGAAAAGCAGACATAATTTTTTCTTCAGGAAGGTTTGGTTTGTATTTGTGGGTAGCAGAAGTGAATTCTGAGGATAACATGGTTTACATGTATGCTGGGATTTCCAATCACCCCTTCTTTGGCTGGCTTGAAAAATTAAACATGCGTGTCCTGTGTACAGCCAGATGTACATGACTCCTCATTGCTTTGAACAGTTCCAGAACCTTAGTAATTTGAGTTTATCTCAAAAATTACTGAACTGCACGGCAAGAAATTAAACTAAAAATTATGTTCATCCATCACCTTTTATGAGCCATGAAAAACTACATGGGGAATAAATCTTTGCAAGCAAGATAGTTTTGTTATAAGTGGTTCTTCTACACTTCCAATGCATTAGTATTCAAAACCATAACATGTCGCGTGCTCAGCTCTGCATGAGAAGGGGAACAAATCAATCCCTTCCTTCTGTTTACTGTGTTGATTAAGGCTGTTCATGTCTGTGCCTGGGACACAGGAGGTATTGTTGCTTTTCCCTTGAAGGAGTAGGTAATCAGGAAGCCCAAAAAAAGAGAATCGGTGCCTCTTATGAGCCTGCTATGGAACATGCTTAATTCTCCCAGCATTCCAAGAAGTTTATTTATTATTATTATTATTGTTGTTGTTGTTGTTATTCCTACATTGCTGTGGGGGAAAATACAGCTCAGAGAGCCTATGAAACTCTGGGAAGCTGACACGGTTAGTAAGTATGAGCCAGGGCTGAATCCTGCTCAGTCTAACTCCAAACACTTCTTGGATTCCTCCATGACACCCCTCATAACGCAATCAAAGGAAGGGAGAAAATGCATGCCTCAAGCAACAAGAGCCCTTCAGGTGTTGGCAGGGAGGAGAATGGAGCATTCTGCCCACCTCCAGTTCTTAGTAGCTCCTTCACACTGCTCACAATTCACCCAGAAGTCACAGCATGCTGTTCACTCTCTGTGTGTGATCGCTTTAGTTGTGAGTGGGAAGCTGCCATGAGTGACTCATGTCATGTTCCCCCACACGGCTCACGAGGGCATGGAATGCTCCCACCTCAACATGTTCTGAAGCAATTCATTCCTGCCTGCATGGCATAGTTGCTCCCTAGACATCTGGCAGTAGGTCCCCACTTCTAACCTCCAGGTAATTTTCAAAGTCAGAATCAATGTCTTTTAAGCAGAAACCCACTCTCTCTACGCTTTGCAGAAAGTCAAGTTGCAGTCTCCTTGGCTGATAACTGATGTCAGGAACTGTGGCCTTGTGAGATCTCTCCTGCTCTCTACTTGTACCTGTGGCACTGGTAGGTGCTAATGGGAAGAAATCGAAGAGTGGTCCCTCCTCCTAGCTGTCATGGCTGTTTAAGCAGCAGCCTCAGTTGGTACTCACGTCTTTCACGGCAGAGAAAAATCTCAAGCTTTTTCTGAAATCAGGATGTGCTTTCTGGAAACAACCCAAACTGAAACTGTTTTCCTGGCCCGTCACAGAGGGGCTAGGATGTCCGGACACCTACAGCTTCAGCAGTCCCTACCTCATGACACCCGGTTAAGATTAAAGAAAGAGTGTAGGACCATGAATGACATTCTTATCTCCATCCACAGCCCAACACCCACTTCTGGGCCTCTCAGCCTCTGGAGCCTCCTCCATGGCCTCCCTCAAATCCTGTGTCCTCAGCCTCTTGTATGTTCACTGTGCCCACCTTGCCAATCATTTTCCTAGACACTGCCCATCAGCAGCTGAGCCTTGCTGGAGACAAAAATCACACAACCAGGCCAAATGGTGCCATAACCGTCACAGTCAAACTTCAGCAGGGCTCTCAACGTAGCTGGGCAGTGCTCTGAGTCATCTCCAAGTGATTTTCCATCACGTCTACATCCGTCAGGGACTGGCCTGAAGCTCTTTCACTGCCCCTGGGATTACAATTCACTTCTATTCTCTCAACCTCCAATTCTTGCAGAAAACTTCTAGAGTAAGGATTCTGAGCCCCTCAAAGATAAGAGCCATGCTTTGTTCATATTTGTGGCAATAATGAGCTGGACAAATGATCAAAATGAATAAACAGAAAAAAACTGTTTAACTTGAGTCCCCCAAATTTAGTCGTCTTCCCCATGAATCTGAATCAACAGGAAGGGAAAGAGACTAATTTAAATTTAGCACTAAACCATTTTTTAAGCCCTGTGATCAGCACTTTCTCATGTATTATCTCATGTAAGCCTCACCCAAGCCTGTGAGGTAGGTAATATTATTTCCATTTTATGTGTACAGAACAGTAATTGGTCCAGATTCATCTAATTCTGAAACTCATGCACTTTTCCCTGCGTTTGCTATCTGGCTTCCCACCTGCTTTTCCATCTTTATCTCTTCTAATTCTCTAATAGCCAAGGGAGTTTATTAACAGTTGGCATTCGAGGGAGCAGAGTGTGAGCTGGCTTCTGCAGATAGAAGGAGAGGTCCCCAGACTTTAATATTCACTGCTAATACTTGGCAAAGGAGGCAGAAAGGGGCTGAGCCCATATATTAGTTTAAACATGATTGATTTTTATTGCAAGCAACAAATATCCAACTTAAAACAGAGGAAAGAGGGGGCGTTGAATCATGTACCTAGAAAATCCTAGGCACATTTGTTGAGTGTTTAGATATCAGGATCCAACAATGCATTATTCTGGTGTCATTCTCCCCTGTCTGGGCTTCGCTCCCTGCTGCGCTGGCTTTACCATAACTTAGGGTGCCTCTACGTGGTAGCCAAGTGGCTGCGTTCTCTCTAGGCTTACACTGTCCTCCTGACATTTACTACGTTGTAGCCCCTTTTCCCGCCCTTCGGTCTCCTGTCTCTGTCTGAGTTCCTTCAGAGAAAGATCTGCATCTTCATCTATATCCCCAGGGCCTGGCCTGGTTGGTGATCACTTACTAAATAGATGACTGCATACAACCTGCTGTTCCTCCTCCAATCTAAAGTGGCCAAGTTCACTGGGAGGGATGGGGGAGCAGTCAGAACAGATCTGGGACAAAGTTTCTCTTTGTACATCTTCCCACTTAGTTTTTAATTCTAGCCCTGTTTGCCTTTGTTCCCCAGTGATTTTTTTTTTTTTTTTTTTTTTTTAACAGATCTCTTCCTTCCTTAATCTCTAATCGAGACGCAGAGGGTAGGGGGAGGAGGAAAACAGGGAATGACTGCTAATGGATTCAGGCTTTCTAGTACAGGGGAAGAAAATGTTCTAAAATTAGACTGTGGTAAGTATTGCACGACTCTGTGGATATACTAAAAAGCATTGACTTCTACACTTTAAGTGGGTAAATTGCGTGGCATGTGAATTATATTTCAGCAAAGTGGTTTACACAAAGATTTAAAGAAAAAAATCCAAAAAAGGATATCCTTACAACACAGAATAAACACAAAGTCCACTGTATATTGCTTTTCTCTATATTTACTTTATAGCTACTATATAATAATAGAAATCTACATAGTTTTCATATGTTGCTGTAACTATGACGAATAGGAAAAGCACAGGGCTGGGTGTGCAGTGGCTCATGCTTGTTATCTCAACACTTTGGGAGGATGTGGCTGGAGAATCACTTGAGTTCAAGAGTTTGAGATCAGCCTGGTCAACATAGCAAGACCCTGTCTCTAAAAAAAAAAAGAAAAACCAAAATTAAATTAGCTTGGCAAGGTGGCTAGGTCCTGAATCCCAGCTACTCGGGAGGTTGAGGTGGGAGGATTGCTTGAGGCCAGGAGCTTGAGACCAGCCTGCAGAACATGGAGAGACTTCATCTCTAAAAAAAAAACACTTTTTTAAAATTAGCTGGATGTGGTGACACGCACTTATAATACCAGCTACTTGGGACGCTGAAGTGGGAGGATCGCTTGAGCCCAGGAGGCTGAGGCTACAGTGAGCTATGATTGCACCACTGCACTCCAGCCTGGGTGACAGAGAAAGACCCTATCTCTGAAAAAGAAATAAAAAAGGCAGGGAAGTATGTGTGTCTGTTCCTACATGGTAATATCCTCAGTGCCTAGAAAAATGCCTGGCATACAGTAGGTATGGTAATTGCAGGAAATGGGTATAAATCCTTCGTAGTTCCTCCCATCAAAGGGTGAAATCTGTTTCTCCTCCCCTTGAATCTGAGCTTGGACACAAGACTTGATTTGGCCAAAGCAACATAAGCAAATGTGATGCACGTAAGGCTTTGAAAGCCCTGAGCACTGAAGCTTATCCTCACGTGCAGCTGGAAACCCTCCCATGACCATGTCAGAAGTCCCAGGTTGGCCTACCGGAGGATGAGAGACCCAGTGGAGCATAAATGAGGCATCCCAGTGAAGGTTTCCTAGAACAGCCAGGCTGCCAACTACTGGACGTGTGAATGAGCCCATGCTAGCCCACATGGTCTCGGCCATGCTACCAGCTGACCACAGAGATTTTATCCCCCATGCTCCCCCAAAACTCTTAACAGACCAGAAGAATTGCCCAGCTGACTCACTGAATCAGGAGCCAATGCAATGACAGTCATCTCAAACCACTAATTTTGGGGTAGTTTGTTACAGAGCAATAGGTAATTGAAACAGTAGGCAGTCCATAAATATAGAATGAGCAGACACAAAGGTATTTGCAGATTGACTGAGGAAAAAAGCATGCCCTGGAGGCTGGAAGTAAAGGATGATGCCAGCTGAGGGCAGAACGAGAGCTAGAAAGAAGGCAGGGGAGACATGGGTAGCGAGCAGAGAAGCAAAACTCGCTCTCCTCCCCGTTAGAGAATCTTGTCTCTTCTATAACATTTGCCTGACTCTTTAAACACACTGCCCTCTTACCCCATTCCCATAGTACTTGGCCACACGAGCCAGCTGTAGACAGTAATGTTCCCCAGACCCCTCCTTGCTGCTTTGGCTCTCAAACTCCAGATTTTGACTCTTTGGCCCTCAGAGTACATAGTTATACTTTGCTCTTTGCTGCTTCTGATCCTTTTGGTTCTGCAAACATGTGGGACTCTCTTCATGAGCTTTTTAGCCTCAACAGTCTATTCTAAGCTTTGTTTGCTTCTTGGTTTCTGGATTCCCAGCAATTTAAGGTTGCTTCTCGAGGAAATCCTCTGGCCAGAGGTAAAGACTTCAGTCATCTTGTTTGGAGCCCATGATTCCCAAGGTCTCCTGCAACTCTGGGCAGAGTGTGATGGGGGAGGCTCTCTTAACCTTGCCATTGGAGAGTGCAGAGCACTGGTGCAAACCACGGGGCTCTATGACAGCTGCTATAGACTATTTGTATCATCCCCAAATTCACATATCGAAATCCTAATTCCAAATTTAAGGGTATCTGAGGGTGCGATCTTTGGGAGGTGATTAGATGATGAGGGTAGAGCCCTCATGAATGAGATTACTGCCCTTTTAAAGGAGGCCCCAAAGAGATTTCTTGTCTCTTCCACCATTTGAGTTTACAGTGAAACGACAGTCATCTGTGAACCAAAAACCAGCCCTCACCAGACACCAAATCTGCCAGCACTTTGATCTTGGACTTCTCAGCCTCCAAAACTGTGAGAAATAAACTTCTGTTGTTTATAAGACACCCAAGCTATGGTGTTTTGTTATAGGAACCCAAAGGAACTAAGACAACAACTCTCCCCATTCCACTGGAGAAAAGAGCATGCAGCTGTTGCCCTGTGCTCCCTGGTGACATAAAGTAAGCAACTCCTCCTGCCACTGCTGTTCCTGAGAGACCTGGGAGGTGGGGTTAGGTGTTGGGACTGGAGGAACACCAGACTGCCCTGGAACACAATGTGGTCAGGTGCCACAGGCATTTCAGGAGAAGTATCAGGACTACCCATGTAAGGGAAATGCACAGGGGGAAAACAGATGTCTGTCCCATATCTGGCCCCTTAACTTACCTGACTCTTTAAAAACACTGCTGTCTTACGGCTGACCCACCATGTATCAAGCTGCAGCTCACAAATAAAGTCCACTTGTCCTAAATAATTGTGCCGGACCACACCAAAGCATTCGAACCCTGTTCTGACCTGAGCATCCTGCCCCTGTGCTGTGGCTTCTGGCTGTTGCTTGTCTTTTAGTTTAGATGAACCATTTGGATACCATCTTTGGCTTCTAGGACCTCATGTTTCCACTCAGCATTTGAAGCCGTTCTTTTTTAGAATCTTGATGTCCTCACCAAATCTCATGTGGCCAGAGGGTAACCAACTCATCCTGCTTTGCCCAGTTTTAAAACGGAAAGTCCTGAGTCTTAGAAGATGCCCTCAGTCCTGTACAAACCAGGATGATTGGTCACTCTAGGTAGGAGTTCCCCAGAAAGCCTAGATGGCCAAGTTAATCCCCTCTCCCCAACATGTAGCTGGGGAAGCCCCACCCATTGATGCAGCACCTCATCTATCAGATGAAGGATAAGAGTGTGTGCCACATAGAGTGGCTGTAAGAATTAAATGAGACAGAACATGAAAAGTGCTCACTGGCATGTCGTTAAGTTGCCAATAAAAATCTCTTATTGTCATCATTGTTTTTGTTATTACCTTTATTATTTCAAAACATCCTAGAAGAAGTGAATTCATATAACATTGTACAAGAGTTTCTGGTGTTGTAGATTCAGTGAAAACTAATGTTACACTAGATGAAATGAGGAAGATCAATAACTCTGGGCCCATTGAGATGCCTACTCTCTATAGCAATAACCAAACTAATATCGTTTGATGTGAATTAAACACTGTTTATATAACTTCAAGGTCTCTGGGGTCTCACACACAAGCAGGGCTCCAAAACCCTCTACCCTGAGGCAGAATAGGCAAACATCTCCCTTTCCTTTCTCCCCTTCCCCAGGAACTTCCATGCCTCACTCAGGTTGCCCCTGGCAGATTCAGATTCATTCACTTTTTCTAAAAGCAGGACCATCCCATGTTTAAAATATTCCTAGGAGTGCTGGGAATAAGATATTCCCAGGAAAGGAGGTTGATTCCAGCTGGACCCTATTACATGAGATAAACAACTATCGAATGCCAACGATTCAGAATCTCTAAGAGTGGACCCCACAAATCTGCTCTTTTAACACATTCTTCAGGTGGCTCTTAGGCACACTGAGGTGCAAGAACTCCCACAGTAGACCTGGGCTCCTTGTAGATGGAATTTGTGCCTTGTTCACTGCAATACCCCATCCCTAGGATGGGACCTGTGCCGTGTGTGTTTTCAGTCCTTTCATTTCTGATGCTAAAGATTTGGTGTGCCCAGAAAGTATTTCTCCAGAATGAGGCAGCAACACATGTTCTAGTCACCGAGGCATTTGTTTACACCAGTTTTTCACCCTGGTGGTAATGATTAGGGCTGAAAACGCTTTGAAAATTAACAAATTTCATGAGGGAAAAAGCAAATTAACTCTGTGCCGGCAAGAGGCTTCAATTAGATGCAAACAGCACTATAAAAACAATCACCTGGTCTGCCAAGCAAGGTACACTCGCTCCTCTCAAATTAATGCCATCTGGTTACCCACTTCGAGACAAAGGCCCCTCCCAGGAACGCCACGCACCGGAATGAGGACAAGTAATCTAATTCTCCACGACACTTCCATCTCCATTTTAATATGGAAAATCTCGATGAAATGAATTCTGCAAGAACAGATTTTCATTATTGAAAAGCCATGTCAGAATAAATTAGCATGAAGAAGAAGCAGAAAAATACTGGATTGGATTATTCAGAACAATTTGATTATCCACCTATTGGCAAAGTTGTTTTATATGCATTTAGTAGGCGTTAAAGACAGTGAGTATTGTTCTTTCTACTAGTGAAAAGGTTGAATTATCTGCCTGAAATTTCTGAATTGATGATTGCATGCTTTCTCTGCTATGTCCATGTCATTTGGTTATTTTGCATCTTGAGTCAGTCATAAGAGTAGCAGAGCAGTGGTTGGAAGAGAGATCTATCATTTGTAGGATCAGCTCAGGCATTGTGTTGTATCAGGGCTCATAACTGAGGTTACACCTAGCAGGAATCTACCTGGAAAATATTGTCAGAGGAGGGGGAAGAGCAAAACAGATACAGACTCCCATATTCACAGGTTGTGGGGAAATACCTAAGCTGCCCTTTTTGTGGGTGAGCCAGGGAGATGGCCCCAGGGACTTGTGCAGCTGGGGTCCTGAGGAGATAGCTAGGGGTATGGAAGATGGCTCACAGCTGATGCCAGTGTGGATGGGGACTCACAGACAAGCAGGGCCCCAAAAGCCTCTACCCTAAGGCAGTGTGAGCATATGTCTCCTTTCCTTTCTGCCCCCACCTCACTAACTTCTGTGCCTCCTTCAGGTTAACCCTGTCAGATGCAGATTCATCCGCTGTTTCCAAAATGCCTAGTCTGTTCCAGGCTCTATGTTAGTCTCCTTTCTGATCATTCTCCACAGGTAATCGGGTATTAGAAAACACACATCCAAAGCAGGAAAAGCTGTCAAGCATCTCCTGTTTGCTCTATGACCTTGTGCTTCTGTGCCTAGCTTCCTGGCTAGATTGTGAGACCCTGGAGGGTATGGACTGTGTCTCTTTATCCAGCAGTGATCACAGTGTTTGGCACTTGGCACACACATGATAAATGTCTAGTGAACAAGTAAACAAATAATTACTCTGTGGCATTGGTCTGATCTCATTTTATAGAGGAGGAAGTTGAAACAGCATTTAAATGATGTGCCTTGGTTCACACAGCTAGTATGTGGGCTGCAGAGCCTCACCCCACATTTGTTTGTTCTCGGCTGAACACTGTGGTGGGTGGGATTGAGGACCAAGTTTTTCCTCCCTTTTTACACTGTAAATCTATGGATCCCATATCTCTCTACAGGGGACACTGCTCAGGGAAATACTCAACTTCTTCCTTTACCAAGGAAACTTCAATTTGGCCCCTTCCCTTCCTGACAAGCGGCATTTCTTAAATGACAATTAGGGCTGGGTCTCATCTTTGCCCAGTAGCTCTTCTCCTAGTGTTCTTTCTGGTCTAGAGGCCTTGCAGGGCCCTGGCTGAACATGGCTGACAGTGCATTGCTGCCACTGGGCTGCCACCGCCAGCAGTCCCCCGTGCTGCTTCTCCCGACGGGCTCTACAGCACCAAGCACCTGGGCCTCCAGCATCTACAGTGTGCTGCCCAGGCCTCCGTCCTGGCCTAGAAGGAACAGAGCTCCAACAGTCTCTGTCACACACTTTCTGCCTGCCCAAGACTGTGTTCAGGAAATCATGACTGATGTGTAAAGTGGGAAAAGGGAGTTGGCTAGAACACAGTGCTAGGGAAGCTACTGGGACCACATCGTCAAGAATCTTATGTGTCATGTTTTTCATACTACCTCTGAAGGCAACTAGCTCATTGGCTACCACCTCTAAATTTCCGAATTCATTGTGTTGGGCTGTTCTTGCATTGCTATAGAGGAATACCCGAGACTGGATCATTTATTTAAGAGGTTTAATTAGCTCACAGTTCTGCAGGCTGTACAGGAAGCATGGCGCCAGCATCTGCTCAGCTTCTGGGGAGGCCTCAGGGAGCTTTTAGTCCTGGAAGAAGGCCAAGTGGAAGGAGGCATGTAACATGGCCAGAGCAAAAGCAACAGAAGGAGGTGGGGATGCCACACACTTAACCAGATCTTGCGAGAACTCGCTCATTATCACAAACACAGCACCGAGCCTCAAGGGATATGCCCACATGATCCAATCACCTCCCACCAGGTCTCTCATCCAACACTGGGGATTACAGTTCAACATTAGAATTGGCAAGGACACAGATCCAAACCATTATCACTCATCCTCTGCAGGATGGAGGTAAATTTTCTCTCCAATCTGGATCATGCTACATAATTACTAATCAATAGCAGTACCTTTTCTTCCCCAGAGCTTACACAGAGAACTGAAATTCTTCTCAATACAGTCTTCCAGGTAGCCACTACCAACAGGCTGGATTGGCACATGAGATGAAATCTATTTGCCATCCTGATTCTAGGCATGCCCTCCATTTGGATAAGTGGAGGGAGATCTTGTCATCCATCTAATCTCAATCGATCTTTCCTCCTCGCTTGCCTCCCCTGCTCCAGGGATCTATAAACAAATAATGCTCCAAGGCTAGTCATAAGCTTCCTCTCCCATTCCTCAGTCTTACCCCAAAGAGTGAACCTCCCCACTTGCTCCCTAGAGCAACAGCATCTGTGGCTTTTGCAGAGTCCCTATGCAATGGGTCAGAGACAGCTTTCCTGCTAAACTCTCTCAGGCTTTCACTAGTTTTGCTCCCTCCATCAATATCACATGGTGGTGCCCATTTACTGAAGTTGCATCAAAGCAGCATAACTTGATGGGCATTATACAGCCATTAACCAGAAAAGTCCGCCATTAGATGAAAGCTTCTAATTCTGCCCCAAAGTTCTGTCTGGGCTCCTGTGTAGTTTCAGCTTTCATTGTTAGGCCAGGCCTCTTGGCTTGGAGCTTCTCCCAGGGCGGCACAGATCCGAGCAGCAGAATGACTGACAGCTCTGAGAGGCAATGTGGGGGTCCCATCACTGCTCTCTCTCTAGGGCACTGGGCTGCAGGACTAGGATTCTGTTACAGCTCATAGCAAATGCAGACTGTTGTCACCCATGAGCAGAGGTTGATGTGTGAGGAATTTTAAAGGGGAGTTTATTCAGCCCCAATTAAATCCCATTTCACAAATTCCATCCTACTCCTCAACAGAATGAGCTCATTAATTTTTGTCACACTAAGCAGACGAGGTGGCAGTGCTTGGCTGGGCTGGTGGGGCTCAGGCTCTCGAGGAAGACTCTCAGAGAAGAGTTCTGTGGTTTCTTAGAAATGGCAAAAGGATTTATGTGGTATAACTAAGTACCAGAAAGACAAGGTTATTTCTAAGCAGGTATCAGAAAATAAAACGGTGGGCATGAAATGGGAAAAATAATCTTTGAAGGGAAGCATTTGAGCAACCCAGGGCTCACAAATCAAAGGAGAAAAGGTTTCTTTTTCTTTGTCTTCGCTTCTTTAAATAAGGCCAATTCTATCCAGTCAGGGATATCCAGTGAGCATTACGGGCTTTATAATGGCTCATGATTGAAGCAATTTTTAAAAGAGTGTCACAGATAAAGCCTCCTGGGCCGTCTTTTAGCCATTGAGTGGGTCCAGAGGATTAGCCTATTATTCAATCAACAGAGGTCCAGAAACCGGAAATCATCAGAATTTCATAATGTTAGGATTTCCTCCCTTCATCCCCAGTCACCTTTTTATCCTCTTAGGTACATGTCTGGTCCAAATTAGGGGACACAAAACCAAATTCTCACTCTTTATTCCTAACTTGGAGTTGGCCTCAAGTCCACCCACTACTGCTACCTTGCTTTTTGCTTATTAAGTGTGGCTATGCATCATCAAAATGGCCAGGCTCCTTTGTACCCCCATTAAGGCCTAGGACTGCTTTCAATCCAAGAAGCCAGCTCCTTCTCTTCTTCCTTGGGCCTTGCTTGACTTCCTCTGCTCTCCAGAGCCAAAGGGACCTCCCATGCACTAGGCATCCCTAGACCCAAGTCTGGCCATGGCACTGTATGGGCATTGCATCCTTAAGGATGAGGGAGCGGGTGAGCAGCATGGGAGTAGGGGAGACCATTATCGTCTCCTCCTTGTACCTGAAGTTTGTCTATCAGATCTCTGGGAGTCACAGAAGAAGAACTCAGAGGATGAAGGTTGACCATCTGCTCTCTCCCTCCCTCCCTTCTTTCCTTTCTCTTTCCTTCCTTTTGGCTTATTTTTAAAAGTCTAATTAGATGAGAGTGAAATAAATGAAAGAGCCAGGGCTTCCACCTCACTTCAGAAGCAACCTTGCTTTGATGAGTCATTCAGTTCTCATAGATTCACTATTGGCAAAAGGACACTTTAATTATGAAGAAAGGAAATACAGAAAACTTGCCTTTTCTGCAATGTTTCCTTTGGAACCAAAGAAATTATGTGTAGAACTCTGGGAGTGGCAAACGAGAACAGAGTGCAGCAGCCTTTCATCCTTATGCAGATTTAGAAGACGAGGGGATGAACAGTGCATCTATTAGAGAAAAGCTGAACACCTGTCTGCCTCACTTGTATTTTTTGTGCTCAAACAGGAAATCTGGGGCTCTGTGTGGCAGATCTCCCCAGCGACTCTCCAGCACAGGTGCTTCAACACACGAAGTCTAAGCAGGACTGAGCCAGCAAGACTGAGTCTGAGGGCAAGGCATAGGATGGTTAGAAGCCAGAAGCTGGCCTAGGTTGAGGCAGGCAGGGACAATCATGCCAGGGCCAATGGCAGAAATAAGCTATCCAAGAGAAGAATGAAAGTCAGGGAGCTGTCAGAAAGGGAAGGTAGGTGTTGGCATTGGTAGACCTACAGAGTGAAGTTACACAGTGAAATGCCTGCAAAGGGTTAGCTGGTAACTGAAATGAGGGTGGAGGATTGGGCATAAAACAATAGGAAGTGGTGGGGACTGTGTCAAACTGGAAGTCAAGTGCCCCTGTCTGAAAGAGACCAACCCTCCTGGAATTCAGTAGATTGTGCCTGTGAAGGAATATAGGCCCAGGATTACCAGATCTTCCCATTTTTAAAGAAAAGCCTAAAATCTAGATTTCTATTGGAAACATTCTAGTTCTAAAACACTGAAGAATTCAACAACATACGGGTGGGGGTGCTGACATGACACAAATCTGCATCATGACCTGTGTAAAATTTAAGAGAAGAGAGAAGCAGGCACAGGCTGAAGATGAGCAGATGGGGTTCCAGGAAGTGGTGAGGTTGGAGGGGACAAGATCAACTCTACAGAAGGCAGACAGGGCATGACCACACCAAGTCTTGTCTTGTCTTGTCTTTTTTTAAAGTTTGAAACAGGGTCTCACTTTGTTACCCAGGCTGGAGTGCAGTGGTGTGATCAGCTTACTGTAACCTCTAACTCCTGGGCTCAAGCCATCTTCTCACCTAAGCCTCTCAAGTAGCTGGGACTACAGGTGTGCACCACCACATCCGGCTAAGTTTTTTAATTTTGGGAAGACGAGGTCCCGCTCTGTTGGCCAGGCTGATCTCAAACTCCAGGCCTCAAGCAGTCCTCCCACTTCAACCTCCCAAAGCACTAACATTATGGGCCCGAGCCACCACGCCTGGCCCACATCAAGTCTCTTAACACAACCTTGCTGCACTGTCATCGGGCTGTACACCTTCAGCTCCCTCTCTACTTTATTCTTTGAAGACTGAACTTTGAAAAATTTCAGAGAAAGAAGTCTGATTCTGAAACTAGGGTGTGGCTGTTGTCGTGAAAACAGGTGTGGATCTGCATGGATTGGTGAACATGACAGAGGTAGGAATGACAAAGAATGGGGATTTAGACCCAAATTGGAAATCATCACATTTCCTAGATTCTGAGGCACCTCCCATTACACAATACCACTAACTTAGAAATGGCTTTCAGGAAAAACAAACATGCATTAGAAAACAGTTTTTGGTTATTACTCATCTTTGTCTGTATAATTATGTGATACTTTCTTTTCTTAGTAATTCGATTAAATCTTGAGCCTAAGCTTTATCAGACAATGAAGTCAAATGTTTTCTGTATGTTTTTGGCCAATAGCAACTATGCTTACCATCATATGATATACTGATTTTCACAAATAGTGCTTTTGACTTCTTTATTATCTTTAAGATACTGGCAATATGATTTATGAGTTGTATTAAATAAAACCCTTGTCTGCATTTCCTATTTGGCAACTGTAGTTCCCCTTGTCACACCCCTACTCAATTACTAGAAATTAAACTGGTACTGTTGAATAGAGAGACTTAAGCTAGCTCCACAAAAAAGCATTTTTCTTTTAAATTTTTAAAAAGAATTTAAAAAACTGTGTAGCCGAGTATACAGTTGAAAATAAGCACCCGCATGGCTGAGAAGTAACTGAAAAACCCTTTCCTGGGTGTGTATGTGGGATACCACCAAGAGATGCTTAACATATGCATTTTTTTTTAATTCAAGACAAAGCAGGATCTTAAAATCTAATTTCTACAAGCCACTCTACCATGCCCTTCATTCCAGAGCAGAAAGGAATTACAGTGCACCTGCTGTGTGCCAGGCATTGGCTGACATCTTCTAACCACCAATTTTATTTACTCTTTACAATGATTCTGAAACTTATGATTATACTAATTCTGTAGTTGGAGAAATGGAGGCTCAAGAAGTTATATAATTTGTTTGAAGTCACATAGAGTTCAAACATGGATTTCACTGATTCTGAAGTCCATGAGGTCCAAAGAAGTCTCCAGCTGTGCTTATCTTCCTCTGCAATCAAATGAAGAATGGGCACCTGCAACTCTCACAATTAGAACCACGTCATTTACCACTTTTCTATATTCCTTGGCCCCATCTACTCTTAGTCATTTTAATCATTTCATCTCATCTACTGCCCTGACACAGGAATCCAATGCTTCTTCCCTATACTTTTTTTTTTTTGGTATAAATCTAAAGGGTAGAAATGCAATTCTGTTACATGAATATATTGGGCAGTGGTGAAGTCTTGACTTTTAGTATATCCATCACCCAAATAATGTACATCATACTCATTAAGTAATTTGTCATCGAGATTCTCCTTCTGCCCCCAACCCCAACCTTGCCCAAGTCTCCTGGAGGCTATTATCTTAAGTGAAACAACCTACAACCTCTTTTGACCTCAGGTGCATAGTTTCTGTCCTTTAAAGCAGGGCTCCCCAGCCCTCAGGTGCAAACTGGTACTGGTCCATGACCCATTAGGAACTGGGCCACCCAGCAGGAGGTGAGCCTTGGACGAGTGAGCATTACCACCTGAGCTCTGCCTCCTGTCAGACCAGCAGCAGCATTAGATTCTCATAGTAGCTTGAACCCTATGGTGAACTGTGCATGTGAAGGATCTGGGTTGCATGCTCCTTGTGAGAGTCTAATGTCTGATGATCTGAGGTGGAACAGTTTCATCCCAAAGCCATCCACCCCTGTCCCCCACGTCCGTGGAAAAATTATCTTCCATGAATCTGGACCCTAGTGGCAAAAAGTTTGGGCACCGCTGCTTTAAAGCCCTTCAAATCTTTTCTGATTTTACCCTTCCTCCAGTCATTTGTTATTTCTTTCCTTTTACAACCATATATATTATTGATCTCTCTTATGAAGCTTGAGTTCTATCTTACATTATGTAATTGTCTTATTTTCTTTCCATGGTTTAGTGAAAGACTATGAGACCAGCATCTAAGGTTTTGTACAGAGTACTAGCAGCACGACAGTCCTCCCCAGACATCGCAGCATTCAAGTCGTCTGAGCCTCATCCTTTCACAGAGGCTATGGCTTGTAAATCGGTATACTCAAAGTCCACTGCTACTCCAGTCAATAAATAGAGTTTCTATGGGCCATTCAAAACGTTTTTAAAAAGAAATCTCTTAGTGTAACAAAAAATACAATACAAGCCGTATTGTGCTGTTACTTATATTTTATAATACCTGGCTGATGCTTATCCTTGCCTCTCTGAAAATCTTGGTTCTAAAATTGCTTGAAAGGAAAGCGAGAGGATATTTTTAAAAATTTATTTTATCATTATTATTATTTTCAAGAGACAGGGTCTCACTCTGTCACCCAGGCTGAAGTGCAGTGGTGTGATTATAGCTCTCTGCAACCTCGGACTCCTGGGCTCAAGTAATCCTCCTGCCTCAACCTTCCAAAGCACTGGGATTACAGGAGCGGGCCATCACACCCAAGAGGATCTTTTCTACCTACATTTATGCTAGTCAGCAGAGAAGCAGTAACAAACTTTAAACCAAATAGAATGCAAAAAATAAAAATAAAAGACTCCAGAGTTTAGATAAGGAAATGCTTATCTAAGTGGGTTGGCTTAGCTATAATCCCAACACTTCCCACATTTCCACCTCAAGTTTTGCAGCCTGTGCCCTCAGGGTAACAGATCATCAAAGCTGTGTTTTTGCTGCTCACTTTCTCTCCTCTGTGTGTACTGACTCATCTTTTGCCACTTCCACAACCCCAATACTCAGCCCTGATGCTCTAATATATCAAAGCCAAGTTTATAATCAAAGAATCACGCAACTACCATTGACATCAAGACCCATGTTAGTATCTGTCTTTTAGGAAGTGTTGAGATCAAAGGAGTAGATATATTTGGTCACCTCCCAGTTCAGGAAAATCTCCAAATTCACAGAAGCCTTGCAGTAAAAAAGCCTGTTTAAGTTAATTTAATGCCTACATGACCAGTTTTATTTTGACAGAATACCACCCTCTTCCATACCCACCCAGCTTTTATTGCTTGTTTTTCTAGTTAGGGGACACTAGCCTTCTTTGGAACACAATTTGGAAAATGTGAATGTCCCCCTTCTGGTACATAGGTCTATCTCTTCTACATCCTTGGTTTTCTAAGAAAAGTTACCCAGGATCTCTTACCCTACTGTAATCCCCTAAAATGTTTCTATTTTAGGAGATACAGTGTTATAAACAAAAACAGAATATGGTCTGTGATGATCTTTGCCAAATACAGAGTCATCTCATTAAACCTCAGAGGTAGTGCCTCAGTAGTGCCTGAGAATGTGGCACTGTAAAATTTTCACTTAACATTAAAAATCACAAAAAATATCTGGAGTAAGAGCAGGTGTCTTTTTATTTTGTGAAATTGCTTATATGAAAACCTACTTATAGGTGCAATATTGTTTGCAATATTTTATTTAAATAAATTTGTTGTTTGAGACACTACCTTTTAATATACTTTCTTTCATAAGCAAAGTTTGGTGTTCTGGAAACGCTATATAATGTTGGGAATAATTTACATCCAGGAAAAATATGTTGTTTGAAGAACCTCAAGTGACTTCTCATTTCAAAATATATCAAGTTATCCAGTTGTTTCTTCTCCTTCTTCTTCTCCTTTTTTTTTTTTTCTTTTTTGGTTGAGACAGAGTCTTGTTGCAACACCCAGGCTGAAGTGCAATGGCGTAATCTTGGCTCACTGCAACCTCCGCCTCCCGGGTTCAAGTGATTCTCCTTCCTCAGCCTCCTGAGTAGCTGGGATTACAGGCATGTACCATCATGCCTGGCTAATTTTTTTGTATTTCAAGTAGAGAGTAGAGACGGGGTTTCACCATGTTGGCCAGGCTGGTGTCAAACTGCTGACCTTGGGTGATCTGTCTGCCTTGGCTTCCCAAAGTGCTGGGATTACAGGCATGAGCCACCATGCCTGGCCAAGTTATTTATTCTTAAAGCCTCAAAGGAATCTGACTGTGTACATTAGTCCATTTTCATACTGCTATGAAGAAATACCCAAGACTGGGTAATTTATAAAGAAAAAGGGGTTTAATGGACTCATAGTTCCACATGGCTGGGGAAGCCTCACCATCATGGCAGAAGGTGAAGGAGGAGCAAAGTCATATCTTTCATGGTGGCAGGCAAGAGAGCATGTACAGAGGAACTGCCCTTTATAAAACCATCAGATCTTGTGAGACTTATTTGCTATCATGGTAACAGCATGGGAAAAACCTGCCCCCATGGTTCAATTACCTCCCACCAGCTCCTTCCCACAACACTTGGTGATTATGGGAGCTACAATTCAAGGTAAAATTTGGGTGGGAACACAGCCAAACCATATCACCATGGCTCTAATCAGAGCCTACAGAGGAGGTTTAAATTTTAGATATTCATTTATGCGGTCCGTTATTTAGTTGGCAAATATTTATGGGATACCTACTTTGTGCCAGACTCTGTTCCAGATGCTGGAGATAACATGGTGAACAAAAAAAGAAAAAGGCCCATGATCTTTTGTATTTCTAGTAGAGACAGGGTTTCACCATGTTGGCCAGGCTGGTGGCTAATACATCTTACACTCTGCTAGAAAGAAACAGGGCATACATAAGTGAGAGCATCTCAGAGCATAATAAATACTATGAAGGAAAGAAATACTATAAAGGGAAAGAGGGTGACTTGTGGAGGCAAGAGAAGGGCCTCTCTGGAGAGGTGACATTTGAATGAATTGAAGGAGCCAGCTGTAGAGGAGAAAAATATCACACACAGAAGGAGGAGCTGATGCCAAAGCCCTGAGATGGGAGCAAGCTTGGGATTTTCCAGATTTAGGAAGAATGCTGTGTGCTTCTATGTGGCACGGGGGACAAAAGCCTGGGGACAGAGTTAGACAGGAGGTCAGAGACCAGACCATGTGGGATCTTGAAGGCCAAAGTAAGGAGTTGCATTTTATTCCAGGAACAATGAGAAGCCATTGGAGAGTTGCATCAAGGGAGTGATATTGTCTGATTTACGTATCACCAGTCTACACCAGCACTGAAATGACCCTTGGCAGCATTTTATTTCAAGCCTTGAAACTACCTATTCCCACCCACCCACATCCCTATCTACCTTGGTTGAACCTCCAAGCTCACGTACCTGCATCTCAATCCTTTTCTGAGCCATTGTCTCCCATATGTCATTTTTTTTCCTTAAAACATTTCCACCCTGCTTCCTAGAACCCCACACTCCAGAATAACTGCCCCCGTTTTTTCTCAACATCCTCACTATTTACCCTTTTCACCTTCTTGTGTTAACTGGAGGCTCGTCCTCCCTTTAGGATGCCTCCTGGCTTTGTTCCTCCTTTGAGTTACCGACGCGCTCTCCTAAGGACGTCAGGTGGAAGGTGAACACTCTCCCTCCTCCACACAGCTGCCTCCGTGCACTTCGGCCTCACTCTTGCCTTCTGTGATGATGCTCCATTTTTGCTTACAGCACATCTCTCCGACAGTTCCTTCCAAGTCATCTCTGCTAGTTCCTTTTCCTCTGCCTGCCCCTTAAATTCTGGGATGGTGGAATGCTTTCTGGGACTCCCTTTCCTTCTTACTTTACACATCTTTCCTTGATTATCAGTTCCTCCCTCAAGTCCATGAATTCAATCTTCATTTATACCCTGAAGGTGCCGGAATCCATTATTTCCAGTTCAGACTTCTTTCGCAATTTGCAAACTGTTTTTGTTTGTTTGTTTTTTGAGATGGAGTCTCACTCTGTCGCCCAGGCTGGAATCCAATGGCATGTTCTTGGCTCACAGCAACCTCCACCTCCAGGTCCAATAAATTCTCATGTCTCTGCCTCCCAAGAGGCTGAGTTTACAGGCATGCACCACCATGTCCAACTAATTTTTGTATTTTTAGTGGAGATGGGGTTTCACCGTATTGGCTAGGCTGGTCTTGAACTCCAGGCCTCAAACAATCCGCCTGCCTCACCCTCCCAAAGTGCTGAGATTACAGGCATGAGTCACTGCGCCCGTCCAATGTTACATACATTTATAGGTAGTATATTGCAAGCTCCTTGGAAGAGGGACAATAATCTATTCTCACTTGTAGTACTCATAGAATGCATTGGGCTTCATATATAGTATGCACTTAGTAAATATTTGTTGGGAAAAATGGATGAAGAAAACATACGCCACCTGCTGCCTCTCCTTGTTGTCATTCACTGATCTCCGTGTCGCCTCATCATTCACCAAAGGCTTAAGCTTTCCACACCACTCCTGATATTAGCAATAATTTTGTTAACATCTGTGAAGATGCAGCCAACAAGCTGGCCTCAGGTTTTCAGCTCCTCCCTCCCATGATGAATTTCTCTACCCTGCTTCAGTTTCCAAATCCCATGGGATGCCTCCGTCTAGATCACATCATCACAAATAGGTACACCTCCTTCTAAAATCTCAGTTCTATCCCCACCCCCATCACCTCCTGCCAACCTTTGAAAGCCCAGGCTGTACCTGTCCTTCATCCTCACTTGGACCTTCAATCTATAGGCTCTTTATTACCCCTCATGTCCTCCTCTTCCTCCCTATCTACCTTACAGCATCATTATCATTGATTCCTTTCAGTTTCAGTGATGGCCCAGGCAAGTGCCAGGTGCTAAAAATAGGGCAAGGAAGAAAAGCCAACCTGGCTCTACACTCCCAGAACTTATAGTCTAGTGGTGGGATAGATATTAAAGACATGAGGAAACATACAGATGTATGATAAAAAATTACGGGAAGAGCTTTGAACGGAAGGTACAGGGGGCAATGAGTTTGCATAATGGGCTTATCTAATTCAGTCTCAGGAGATGGAGAACTCTTCCCTGAAGACTATTAAAAGAAACTCCTTGGGAAGAAAAAAGGAAAAATATTTCTGTAGTTCAAATGTTAATTTTTTATTATTTCAAAAATCCGTTCGACTTTTACCTAGGAAAAGCACCAACAATGATTTCTAAAGATCTCAACACTCTGATCTTTCCCACACCCTCCTGGGCATATCGATTCTTAGACGTTTCTATTGTCTGTATTTTCCATCTGCCTCTTCTGCTGCCTCAGGGTGCTTCTGGAGCTTCTAGAGGCAAATAATCAAAACAGGTAAGTTTATGGAAAACCCTGGAAACGATTGTTACTTTTCCTACCATGTGCAACACAGAGACGTTATGTTCCACGTTTGCTAAATAAAATTAAAGTCGACACTTTGAATGCTGCTATTGAAAGCTGCGCATTGGCTCCTGGCCCTCTCCCCATGTCTCTCGGGGCTGACTGTCCTATTTGTCCTTCACCAGTAGGCGGCTGGAGCTTGCCCCAGAATCTGGGAACCTGGCGCTGTGCAAGGGCTATCTTCACCTGACCTGTCTCCAGTCGCAATCTGACAGTTTAATGTCTGAGTCACCCAGTTTTCCTTCCTCTCGGGCAAGGGCATGCTGAGTTTTTTACACAGTGCTACTGTTCCTTTTATATGCCTGTAAAGCCCATCCCACTGCGCAAGGGAATAAATCAACCCCTTGTCGTTGACTGGAACAAATTACAACTGCTCTCTGGGGGCCAGTACAGATCCCTGCTGAGGTCCAGCTCTCCAAGAAAAGAAGTGCCTCAGCCCTCTGAGCTGCTACGTCCTTCTTCCCACTCACTGGCCGTAGGTGTGTGTACCTTGCCTTGGGCTGCCCTCTGGGCACCTGACTCCTCTAAACACAGGAGCAAAGTGACCAGAACAGTAAAGCTGTTGGAAGAACAAGATAAAATTATTAACTTTCCTAGAATTCTTTCCCACTGAGTTTGAACCCAGTGTCACAATATTTTGTAATATAATAAATCCTGGTAGCCATTATCAATTAATGAAATTTAGTTCTGAAGATGAAAGGTGTTTGCTTCCTTTTGTCGTTCCTAGAGGTTTAGAAGCAGAGCTTACAGGTAAGAAGGTTGTGGCCTTGCTCAGTGTCTGCTTGGCAAATTCTTTCCCTCCCAGGCCATCTTCCCATGCTCACCTCAAGCCTCTGCCTTTTCTCTCACTTCTGTGGCCTCAGGGGCAAGTCTCAGCAGCCTCTATCTAAAGGTGAGCATTGCACCCCTGACCTAGATTCTCTACCTGCCCATAGACTTCATGCAAGCCAAACAGCACCAAGATCCCCCAATCAACACATGTCCCTTTGTCCTTCCCCCTTTACAAAATTATGTGGACACTGGTCCTGGCCTGTCCTGAAATCTAGAGCCTGGATCTTGGGAGGCTTAGTGACAAGCATTACCCATCAAGGGAGACAATGGCAGTATTGATCTGCTCATGGGAAGCAGGCCTGTCCGCGTGCTCTGAGGACAGCTTGCAGACAGGCTTTTCCTCCTACACAATTGCTGGCTGTTTCCCATGTTCCACAAGAAAAGGGGAGTACATTCCAGACAAGGAGACTATTTATTTTCCCACCAAGGGTGACACGTGGCATCCAGAGGTCAGGCTCAGGCCAGGGCCATATTTGCCAGGCTAAGCTTAGCCTTTTCTCAGAAGCATGGATTGTTCTGACAACCTCCCAAGCTGTGTCCCTGGGCTAGGAATGTTTCCTCAACTGCTCTGTACAAACACCCATACTGGCTACTCCATCTTCTGGGTTTGTTTATAGACCAAAGTCAAAGGTGTGAGCACCCAGGCTCCAGACAGAGCTTTGATGAAAATGGATGGGTGAGGGGCAAGAGTGGGACCCTTAGTTTATTCTTTCTCCACACAGTCTGAGCAAGAAAGGCAGGATTCCTACTATAAAAAGGTCTTCAAATACAATTTGACCTCTTGAAAAGAAACTGCATGACTGTGACCCTGTCTAGCAAGAAAGAGGAAGTTAGAGTGGCTTTCATTTCTACTTACCTGTTCTAATGGTATCAAAATTCTGCAAGAGTCCCTCAAATAGCTGGGATTTTTTTTGAGACACCAATAACAATAATGATGATGAGGAATTTTATCTGAAAAGCACCTTATATTTTAAGAAACATTGTTACAAATATTATTTTATTAAATTCTCAGTACAACCCAGGGAGATCAGTGTAAACAACACCTTGTGTTCAAACCATGTGCTGGGTTGGGCATAGTGCAGGGTGAGAGGGTAAGGGGCATGTGGAGCTGAAGGAGAGTCCCTGAGCTGCAGGGACTCACCATTATGTGTGTGAATGATGACAGGGAAGGCAGCAAGGCCTTTTGATCCTGCCTCCAGGCTCTAAGGACCTCTCAAATTTTGGCTGCCCTCCAGGGGAAAATTTGTTCAGAGGACTAGTATAGCACTTTAGCAAAAATATTGATCCTAACCAAAATCCACTAGTTCTGGGTAGTGACCAAAGCAGAATAGGTTGCCTCAAAATCTACCTACCTCACTTGAAGGATCTGCTCAGAGTTATGCAGAAACAGCAACCAGGCTGTATCTCGAGTGGCTGTTCCGGTGGGAATCTCAGCTGTGCTACTGTACCAGCTCTGCAACCTCAGGCAACTTGCTCAGACACTTGGGCAAGTGCATATTGGCTTTTTTATCTCTAAAGTGAGGTTATTATTATTGTTTATCTCATTCATTGGTACTGAGGATTAAATAAATTAATGTGTGTGATGTGCTTTGAATTGCACCTGTCACATAATGCATGATTAATACATGCTAGTTATTATTCCAGGACCACATGGATGGTGGTTAAAAGCAGCAATACAATTTCAAGCACTGGTAAAAAAGTGCAGAGTAGCGTTAAGAGAGCCTAACTTAAACTCTTTCATCTTTCCTCTTCTCTCTTCTTCCTTCCCTGCCACCTGTCCTTATTCTTTCCCTCTTTCCATTTTTCAGTGGAAGGAGTGTGAATAGTAAATTGGAAGAGTTAAGGCAGATTGGGTGACCTTTGGTTGGAACTAGGGTAGGGTCAGATCCCAGGCTTTGAGAAGAACCAAAAGACCCAAAACTATGAGGGGCATCCACAAATTAACACCAGGAAACCAAACATAAAATTTACATGCAAAAGGCAGAAGCAGCTGGGATCAGTGGCTCACACCTGTAATCCCAGCACTTTGGGGGGCTGAGGCGGGTGGCTCACTTGAGGCCAGGTATTCAAGACCAGCCTGGCCAACATGGTGAAACCCCATCTCTACTGAAAATACAAAAATTAGTTGGGCATGGTGGCGGGAGCCTGTAATCCCAACTTCTTGGGAGGTAGAGGCAGGGAATTGCTTGAACCCAGGAGGTGGAGGTTGCAGTGAGCCGAAATGGTGCCATTACACTCCAGCCTGCATGACAGAATGATGAGACCCTGTCTAAAAAAAAAAAAAAGCAGAGGCAAGATTGGAATCAAAAGGGGTCCAGAGATCTCAGAGATCACAATGGGAAGCATGGAGTCAGGGTGTGAATAGGGTGGAAACAACTGGGAAAGTGCCCAGGAATTGCCACTAACGGGTCTGGGAGGTTTGGGTAGCTGTGTTGGATGGTCTTAAAGGGTCAGAGCTGGAAGGGTACAATCACTACCACCACTACCACCACTAACAATAATGGCCAGCATCTGTTGAACACTTACTCTGTTATAGCAGCATGCTAATTCCTTTATGTGCATTTCTCATATAATCCTCACAATATACTGAGTGAGTTCTATTGTTTTACTCATTTTGGAAGCTAAACTTCATAAAGACAAGCTTCTGCTCAAGGTCACAGAGCTGGATGTGATGGAGAATTGGACCCAGGACTATTTGATATGGAGCCCATTCTCTATGCTCTGCCATCATCCTTTACTCAAAAACATGCAAGTGAATGTCTCTATTGGCTTAGTCTCTGGGTAAAGCATTAAGAAGATAACAGATGAGTCAGACATGGTGCCTGTTCTCCTAGCTAATGAGGTAGCAGTGAAGGCAGATAGAGAACGTAGTGTAATTTGTTAAAGATCATGATTGCTTGGTCCTTACAATATTGCATGTTCTTCACATGTACCCCAAAACCTAAAATGCAATAAAAAATTAATTTAAAAATAAATAAATATATATATATATATCTCTTCTGGTAGAAAACAATCAAGGTTTTTCAAAAGCAAAACCAGGAATATGAAAGGAGCTTGATCTAACAGATTCTGAATTCAAGGAGACCAGTAGAGGAGTAGAGGCAGCCAACTAGCAGGGCTTTACAGAGACACTGGAGGGAGAAAGGATCAGGGACTGGCTGGTGAACCCAGCCCAGATGAGAGGCAGCCCAGGACAGCAGAAAGAGCTTTGGAACCCAAGGGATCTGCTGCTCCCTAGCCCTGGGGCCTTGTACAAGCAAGTCTCTTAACTTACGTAAAATGGGGATGCTGGTACCTATCTTGGAAGTTGGTGGTAAGGATTAATTGAAGTCAGTTATATACAGAGCCTATTACAGTGCCTGACTTTGTAGAAAATACTAGTAAGTGATGAATCGATGGAGTGAGAAGAGAGGGAGGAAGAAGCTGGAGAAGAGGAGAGGACCGCTTCTAAACAGCCCCTGGAAGGGAAGCTTGCAGCTTTAGAACAGCCATGTTATCCACGATGGTGAAGCAGGGTAACTTCCTGGTCTCCAAATCCATGCAAAGCTGTAGTGCAAGGTAATCAAACTTGTGAGTTCTCAGAAACACGTTGAAGGATACCCTAGTTCTCTTGTGTTGGCAAATTTTACTTGTGTGCTTAAATGTGAGTGTGAAACTGAAGTGCACATGCTTTTATTCAGGAAAAGGGACTATCCTAGAAGCCAGAGAATGTCTGTCAGGGGAAGGGAGAACAACAGAGTATAAGGGTTTGGCTGTTAACTGGAACCTATTCACTCAATAAGCAGTTATGGAGCACCCGCTGGCGTGCGCCCAAATCTTGAAGGGAAGTCTGAGGCCTAACCCGAGGAGAGGACACAGCATCAGGCCCCATCACAACAGGCCCATGAGGAGGAGGTGAAGAAGGGCACGTTCCAAAGAAAAGGAGGAAATGTGCTGCTAGGGAAGGAGAACTTGCAGAACTCGAAGGTTAATTGGGAGTGGGGATGAGGGACTTTGTTACCTGGGCTTCCAGCAGCAGTTCTGCCAGGAACTGAGCTTTACTGAAGGGTCTGGGGATTCCAACAACACAGAACGCTGCCAGGTAGAGTTCAGTAGGTATTTGTTCCATCAGCCGATGGGATAAAAGTTAAATCCATGCTGGCTCAGCCCCAAAGACAGAAGCAGAGAAGCTGGTGGTGTATTCTTGCCATGTCTCTCTCCAGCCCTCTCTCCTTTGGCACCTCTGGTATGTTTATCCCGGGTGGACCTTCTCTGTCCCACTTTCTTAACCCAGTCAAACATAGAGCTGTCCTCCTTCGCTTGTCTTCCATCCGAATCTATAAACTTGCAGGCCTGGCTCAGTTCTCTGGCGGATTTCTTGGAACCTCTTTTCTATTCTATTTTGTTTAAGGCCTGTTCAGGCTGGTGCTAGTAACAGCTCCTCTCCCACCCCGCAGTAGCCACAGATACCTAACTTTAAAAATGTCTTGCAGGTTTAACTTCCTTCTGGTGCTCTCGGCTTCAGACCTTCTTGTTCTGGTCAGTAATTTAACGTGGATATCAGCCACCTGAGAATCCCCAGTCCTCCAACCTATGAGGGCATTTTCTTCCTTTAATAAATATAGAAAAATGACTCAAACTCCAGCCCAGGTATGGAGAGGAACACAGCATCCTCCTGGTACCTCCTTCTTCTTTGACACCTCCTTGCTCCATTTCATGCATATCCCCAATTTTCTTTATTTCTCTCTAGTTTCCTACAATCACAAGGCCTCTGAATGAGTAGACATTCCTGAAGGCTTTGGGGTAACAGGTAGATTTAGCACACCACATTAGAGATTGCAGCCTACAACCATGTCTTACTTGTTGGTGTCTTGACAGTTAATGGGCATGTTCTGCCCTGGGTAATCTCTCACTGGCTGGGCTGGGCTCCTTATTAGGCCTTGCTGTTATCTTTGCTCTCAGCCTTGAGAGTCTTTTCCTCCTCTCCCATCCTGCCAGTGTCCCACCCTTACCACCAAAATCCTATTAATTTCATAGGCAAAACACCGCACCTACCCACTAGCCTAAACTACTTTGCATATTCAAAGCTTATTAGGGGGCTCTACTGAAATCTGCCATCTCAGGAACTTCCTCCAAGGCACCCAATGAAAGCTCTGAAATAACAGTTTTCTCTTTAACATGCAGACTCATTAGAAAGGGCTCCCTCCTTTGTTTGAAGACTCCCCATTCCTCAGGGGGTAGGATTTTTGTATCTTTCTTTCTCCATCTGGTTTCCCAGCTTCTCTCTCATTACCTTGCTGGATTCTTCTATGCTACTTAGCCCCCAGATTGACCATTAGGCTGCCTGGATTTGATTTCATTTTCTTGCCTCACTGCCCTTGACCACACACGCTGCTGCCTAGGCCAGACCACACACTCCAGCTGGGCCCTGTGTTACACACTTGCCCCCTGGAGGGGGTCTGTGACAGTTCCTTGGAAGGCCCCACTAATCTACTCAGCCCATTTCAGGCAGCTAGGCCATTTGTTCCGTGAGTAATCATGTATCATCCTGTGCACAGGGCCTGGAGCCAAGGAACCTGGGATGACCCTCTAATGTTGGGATGTCAATGTTAGTAGGACACAGGGAAGATCAGGAAATCCATAATGGGACATGTGGAATGGAGGGGATCTTGGCTTAGGGACTGTCTGCTTGAAGGTGACATTACCAGGAATATGAGCAAAGCAGGTTGGAAAGTTCCCTTTCATGCTTGTTTAGGCTGAGGGGCCTATGGGGCAACCCAGGGCAAAAGGCCTTCAGGTAAGCAGCTGTGAAAATGGGTCTGCAGCCCATGAGAAGATGGGAGGGGTAGGGGAGCCTGGAAAGTAGTGTGAGGGCCAGCAAAGCTGTGTACTGGATGGCTTGGCTCTGCCCAAGCTCTTGGGGACCAGCAAAGGTTTGTGAGTGCGGATCTCTCCCCTTCAGGGGCCCAGCTGTGCCCTGCACCCTGCAGTACAGTCACAGCAGCCCTCACACTTAGCCGGTGCAGGCAGGCAGATAATACGCTCTGGTGTTCAAGGACAATCAGATTCAGCAAAGCGTGAAATCAGTTTTTTCCAACGAACTCACTGTGGGGCCAAAGGAACAGTTTCTATCTTCAGAGAGAGAGGAGTAACCTGTCATTCCCTGAAGCAATTTACCTGTTTCAGTGGAAGCGGATGTTCTTTTAAAGAGCAGGGGGCATCTGTGCCTAACCAGGGACTGCCCATGTGTCCGAGCGCATTTGGTGGAACAGAACACAAGGGCCAGGCTGATTTTCCTCTCTGCCTCGTGTCCAAGGGCTTGGGATGACGGTGGCTGTGTTGAGAAAGCAGATGTTACACATCAGCAGCCCAGGGTCACTGCAAGCCAAGAAATAGGTTTCATTTGTTTGTTCATTCGCTTGTGTTTATTAAGCACTTTCTATGCATCAGTTTCTGGGCCCCATTGTTTCAGAAAAGAGACAGAAAAATCCAGTCTCGTGTTAGATATGTAGACTGTGGACTCAGACCGCTTGGATTTAAGTTCTGGTTCTAACATTTACACGGTATTGACCTTGAACAACTTGCTTCCCTTTTCTGTGCCTTGATTTCCTTATGTATAAAATGGGAATGTGAAACTTCCATCTACATCATGAGAGTATGGTAAAGACTGCTACAAAACATGTAAAAGCTCTTAAAATCATGCTTTGCACATCGAAGTGCTCCGTAAATGCTAACATAGAAAAAGAAAAACCATTCAATTTATGTGGTGCGTGCAGTGCTGAAGGAACGATGTGCCAGGTTCGCTGAGAGCACTGAAGGTGTATCCTGTGAGATACTGGTGTCTGCACTGAGTCCTGAAAATGACCAGGAAAGTGGACAATGAGTTTTCTGGAACTGGAAATGACCCCTCATGGCTGGAACCAAGTTCACTCAGGGAAGATCAGGGAGTGAGGGAGGAAATGTTGGCAGGGGCAGATCCCAGGATCCTAAGATCCCAGAGGGCCTTGAATGTTGCACCAAGACACTTGGGATTAATATTAGGTTAATGTTGTAAAGAAGCTTCTGGAAGAGTTTCTGGGCAGTGAAATGCCATGCCATTACTCATTTGCCTTGGAAATATTCTCTAGTCAGGAAGGTGGAATTGTAGTTTGTTTATTTTTAACAAAATTGATTTTTTTAACTGCCCATCTCTTTGCCAACAAACCATTGTGCTGCTGAGGCTGCTTCATAAGCTGGCGACTGTACTAGCTGGAGTGTAATAATTGTTTTTCCTCATGGACTGACTGAAGCATTGGTCTGTGAGGCAGGAGTTCAAGTTCAAATTAGATGGCATTTGTTCCTTATTTAGGTCCACCTGTTATGAATATTTACCAAGCTGGAAAAAAAAACGGTGAACAAGTGGATGATTTGCAATGGCCTTAGGTTGAGTGGAACAGCCTCCTGGAAGGAAAGAGTGGGGCTATATATGTATCTCTCATAAGAGGGTCTCTCCAGTTCTAGAGCACATCTTGAAGAAGCATTTCTAAGTGTCCTTCTCAGGATCTTTTCCATTTTCATCTGCCAGTGACCTTTCCCCCTTGCCTAGGGGGTCAGTCCCCAAAATAATGTAATCTGGGGACTCACATGCAGTACATTAGGAAGTACATAGGCTTTGGTGACAAAGGATCTGATCTTGGTACCAACTCTGAGCCCTTACTCCCTCATTCATAAAGCAGGTATCAGGATGCTGCTTACCTCATGGGGTGGCTGAGAGCTTTGAGACTGTGTGACAGCTCTGAGAGCACAGTCAACTGTGGCACCTTCCGAGTGCGCCCACAGAGCCACGCTCACAGAATTCATGCTTGCACAAAATGTCAACACAATACCAGGGGAAAAGGCTACATTGAACCTGTGAGAACATGCTGCTGCTGCGGTTAAGAAATTGGGTCTGAACCTGATCCAATGTGGTGGGGAGAGGAAGGAGGTGGTGCTTCCTCCGCTTTAGGCATATACAGTGTTTTTCTTGGTTCCTAGCAGATAATGAACACCTTGTAAGTGCCAGGCACTGTCTGGGCAGCAGGCGTTGGAGAGTGGAGCATGGTAGTGAAGGAGAGCTCGTAAAAACATGGAAGGGATAATCTTAAGAAAAAGACAGATATACTCTAACAGTTATATCATTATGTTTTAAATTTGCATTTCCCTGATAACTAATAAAGATTAACACCTTTTTAGACATCCATTGAAGAAGTACAAGTTTGGGAGGGAAGATGGGGCCTCTACAGCAATCCAGAGGGAGCAAGTCTAGTAGGTAGTTGGATACACAATGAGGAACCTATAATAATCTTCACCACAAACTTGTTCTGAAGTTCACCAATAATCCAGCCCTTGGAGAACCGTGATACTGAGCTAGCAGACAGTGTAGCAGGAAATGAGGCCATTCCTCCCGGGTTACCTGCTCAAACCTTCCTGAAGGTGAGCCCCACCAAATTCTGCATTGTTGATTCAGCCCAAACTCAAGTGCCTGTGTGCCTTAGGAGGGAGTAGAGAATGGCAGAAACCTGGAATGCTGTATGTGGAATCTGTGCTTAAAAGCAAGTTTAGATATTAAATGTTGAAAAGAAAAATAGAACCTGCCATAAATTCTCATTACACACACTATTGCCTTAATAGTAGAAGTACAAATAGGCCCCTAAAGAATTTTCTGTTTTGGAGTCCATATTTAGTTTTAGCTTGTGATTTATTAATTTGCTCATTTTTCATAGTTACTTATGGTAAACATTTTAGAACATATAAATACTTGTTTTAAAAAGAAAGACAAGAAAAATCACCATAAATTCCCTGCCCAAAAAGAACCAGTATGAACAGTTTTAAGTATATACTCCAAGTTTTTTTCTTTTTCAAAATTCTGTGTTAATTTCTATCTACATATACATACAGTTGCAATCAAATACTGCAAAGATTTTCTTATAAGAGCACCTGAGCTCCATTTCACCTTCTCTTTGGAAAGCTATTCTACTTTCCAAAGAGAATATATTTCAGTGGATTTTGTTTCTCATCATGGTATCTGTGCTGTCCAATACACTGCTTTCTAGCCACATGTGGTTCTTTAAATTACAATTAAATAGAACTTAAAATTCAGTTTCTCAGTTTTGCTAGCTCCATTCAAGTACTCAATAAATTCATGTGGCTAGAAGCTAACATGTTAGACAAAGCAGATGCAGAACATTTCTACCATCATAGAACATTCTATTAAATAGCACTGTTTGGGGTAAAAAAAAAATGCTTTTATCTTTATTTCTTGATTTAATTTTAGATCGTATCAGTTGCCTTAATTGTTTCTATTCAGATATATCTTTAAAAACTTTTAGAAAAGTTAAAATATACATACAGAAAACCATATTTGTCATGAATATAAATCTTAATAACTTATTACAAAGTGAATAATCCATGTGGCTGTCCCCAGAACAATAAAGGGAACAGTACTAGGAACCCAAACTCCTTCTTATTTCTCACCCTTCTCCAATATCTCATCTTCTATCATCATGGGTTAGTTTTGCCTGTTTGCAGCCTTTCATATCTGGCTTCTTTCGTACAAATTACATATGTGGGATTCCTCCATGTTTTTGTGTGAAGGAGAGTACATTGACCGAAATAGTATTACCAGTTGTAATGTAATTCTTATAAGAATACTAATATTTCTGTATAAATACTAATGTAATAATACTAATATTTGTTTATTCTACTAATTAGAGACATTTGAGCTGTTTCCAGTTTGAAGCTGTTATGAATAACATAGTTATGAACATCCTTGTCCATGTATTTTGATGTGTGTGAATACACATTTCCGTGGGGTGTAAAGCCAGGCATGGAACTGCTGGGTCACAGGGCTGACTATGCTAAGCTTTCATGGAGCTTCTAGTGTACCATTTCACACTCAGCAGCTTCTGATGGTATCAGCAGTTGTTCTACAGCTGTCTGATATGGTTTGGCTCTCTGTCCCCACCCAAATCTCATGTCGAATTGTAATTCCCAATGTTGGAGGAGGGACCTGGTGGGAGGTGATTGGATCATGGGGATGGATTTCTCCCTTGCTGTTCTTATGATAGTGAGTGAGTTCTCACCAGATCTGCTGTTTTAAAGTATGGTGCTTCCCTCTTAGCTCTCTCGCTCTCTCGCTCTCTCTCTATCTCTCTCTCTCTCTCTCCTGCTGCCAGTGAGGATGTGCTTACTTCCCCTTTGCTCTTCTGCTGTGATTGTAAACTTCCTGAGTTCTACCAGCCATACTTCCTGTACTGCCTGTGGAACTATGAGTCAATTAGACTTCTTTTTCTTCATAAATTACCCAGTCTCAAGCAGTTCTTTATAGCCATGTGAGAACTAACTAATACAACATCCTCACCAATTCTCGATACTCTAACAGTTATATCATTATGTTTTAAATTTGCATTTCTCTGATAACTAATAAAGATTAACACCCTTTTAGACATCCATTGACTATTTGGAAATTCATTTTGTGTCATGTGTCTCAATGTCTTCTTTATTTTACTGTGAGATTTCCTGTCTTTTACAAAAACTGATTTGTAGGCATTTAAAATATTTTCTAGATATGAGCCCTTTTTCAGTTATATGTGTTGCTAATAACATCTTCTCCCACACTATAGCTTGCCAACACCTTTTGATGAAGAAAAAGTTCATAATTTTCATATAACCCAATCTATTAATCTTTTCTTTTATGGTTAGTGCTTTTTGTGTTCTTATTTAAGAAACATTTTTCTACTCATTAATATATTATTTAATTTTCTAGATGCTTTATTATTTTGATTTTTTATATTTATATCTAGAATCAAACCGGAGTTTATTTTTATGTAAGCTGTGAGGTAGAAGTCAGATTTCACTTTTTTCAATATGGCTAGTTATTTGGATTAGTTGAATCTGTATTATGTATTTTAAGAACAATTCTTTCCTCATTGCTTTTCAGGGCCACCTGTGTCACAAGTTTTATCTATATGTTTATACCTATATCCATGTCCATATATGTCTGTTTCTGGATTCTCTGTTACAGGGATAGGCAAACTAAACCCCACTGCCTGGTTTTGTAAATAACTTGTACTGGAACACAGCCATGCCCGTTCATTTGTGTATTGTCTATAGATACTTTCATGCCACAACAGCACTTGAGTTGTTGTGACAGAGACCAGTGGACCTGCAAAACCTGAAGTATTCGCTATCTGGCCTTTTTGAGATAAGGTTTATCACCCTTGAATTCTGTTCCTTTTTCTTTTTAAAAAATTATTCTTGCACTGATGCTATATGGTCTTCATTGCTGTAGCTTTACAATCAGCCTTGATTTTTGGTAGAGTAAGCCTTTCAGTATTGTTCTTCAAGATTGTCTGGGCTAGTTGGGGGTCTTTGTATTTCCATGCGAATTCTATTCAGATACATTTTGATTATAAAAATATTTTTTTATAAATCACAATAATTTTAGCAACTTGTTTTGTAAATGACTCAATATATAGTGGAAATCTTTCCATAATATTAAATGTCCATCTACAATATTATTTTTAATGGCTTCATAATATTCAATTATGCAGATAAACTATAATTTATTCAATCAGATAAATTTCTTGGCTCTGTGTCTTTCCTATTTTTTTTATCACCACATTAAACTGTAAATTGCTTCTTTAGATTGTTCATACTCTTACACTAAGTAATTCCATTTAAGGGAATTAAAACAAAGTAAATTATCTTAAATGGGAAAAAAAAAAGCAGGAAGATGTTGATGATAGCATTGTTTATAAACATGACAAACCAGAAATGTCAAGTCACTGACACTTGATAAATGGTTATAGTACTTCCACTTATTGGAATATATATAAATGTTTAAAACCATGATCAAGAAGACTGGGAAATTATTATGGAAAGTTTTATGCAAAAAAAGTATGTGTACTCTTGGAAAGGCAGCTATACTCACCACTGTACCACCAGTGCCACACGGGGTGTACTCTTTATTTATGAGCATGAAAATATAGCCCCTAGGAAACGATCTAGAAGGATCTAGACCAAATCTAAGTTGGCTAATGAAAGAACGTGGCATTAGTTGGGGAGGGAAGGTACAGTACTACATTCTCTTTTGTCTCGCTTGAATATTTTCATATAACTTATGTTATCTTATAATAAAAGCATTTGAAAATCACTTTCAAAAATAGGCTGTATGATGCATGAAATGATAACATAGCAATGTCCTAGGGGAAAGATAAGCCTTCTGTAAAAAGCAATCCCAGAGACTTAGTGTTAAGCAAGTCTATAAATAGATGCTAAGATTTAAAATGAGACTAACATTCCAGCTTGGCAGATGAATACAGCACAAGAGGGTGGAACCCACAGAGGACAACCCCAGTTTGACCAGATTTATTCCCCTAGTCACACTGGATACCCTGATTCCCAGCTCCTCAGTGAAGATGAACTGGAGCCTCTGGGTCTTAGAGGCGGTTGAGTATGATCATAATACACTGCTTGTGGTTCTTATTTCTGAGAGTGAGTGCAAGGTAATCCTGGAAGAGACTAAATATAATGCTTGAAGAGGTATAACATGGGACTGTCTTGTGGGCATCTTGCGGAGACCATAGAAATAAATCACAATCTGGTGCATGGGATGGGATTTTTATCTGAAGAGGGTAAAACCCCAACAGCCAATAATCTTAGCTAGTGTTTATAAAGTGGTCTTTGGGCCAGTGAAGAGGGGAGCACACCCCTAGCCTGGTGCTGCTGGGCCCAGACTCCAAGAGAGGTCTGAAGAAGTGGTGGTGGTGGACATGACCTATCTCTGGCCATAAGGAGGCAGAGGGAATGGAACAGCAATGCGATATCGTTAGTGCTGGGAACAGCAGCAACAGCAACAGGGCAGAAAGGTTGCTCTTATAGCAGCTGGCATCCACAGCTACAGGCAGTGTTTGCAGAACCAGACCTCTGACCTCAAGGGGCTCATGCCCCATTGCCAACGCCGTTATAAAAAATACGACTGGGCCTCACTCCAAACCAGTTCAGTCAGATGGTTAGGAGTACAGCCGAGCCACCCATTTATTTCCAAACTCTCCAGGTGAGAACCACTGCTTTAGGATCCACACTTCCCCAACACCCTTGGATGTCAGACTCTCAGAACTGCATCCAATTTGAATTGTGCTGCCCTGCAGATTAATGGTAGGTAAGAGTTTCATTCTTCAACAAGCCACAGTCCTACAAAACCACTCCATTAGCCCTGGCAAGCTGCCAGCCCTTCTCTTCCCTCTTTGCCAGAAAATTAATGAGACCATTTATTGGAAGGTAGAAAACTAACCACTCCATCTTGTAGTGTCATGGGTCAAACTGTACACATTCTGCTATACTTATGCTTCCATCAGGAAGGAGTAAAGGGGAAGGACTCTGCTTATGTGCCAGGCATTCGTTCCACAGGTCGTTTCTCTTAATCTTCACAAAACACCCTGGAGAGTAGGTAATACTATTAGTTTCTTTTGACAAAAACACTGAGACATAAAATGGCTAAGAAATGTGGCCAAAATTACATAGGTAGTCTAAGTGGTAGAGTGGGATTTGAACAAGGTTTATCTAACTCTAGAATTCATCTTTTGTCTTTCTCTTTATTATAACCCTTTCCCTCCTTCAGTTCATTGCTACACATAAAGTATTTAAAACAATGTCTGGCAAATTGCAAGTGCTCAATAAATATTAGCAATTCCTCCTGGGAGCTTACTGTGAGGAGGAGGGGAAGCATGCAGTCTGACCCTAAATTTCAGTAATTAAACTTTGTTGGCAAAAAAAGCATAGGCTGGAAGTTGGGGATGGGTGAAGAAAATTTCCCAGCCTATGGCTGAAATCCTTAATCCAAGCATGTAATCTTAACCAACTCATTTATACAAAATAAAAGATGGAGATTCACCTTTGCTGAAACAGAATGCATGTGTTGGGTTAAGTTCATTAAAAAATGCAAAGCAAGTTCTAGAAATTATTAAACTCTTCTCTTAAGCAAATTCTTCATCCAGCAAAGGGCAGGAAGGTCCATGAGTTTCAGGTATCTTGGTGATTTCTGCTGATGGTGCCTTCTTGGCAGGCATGTGGGTTCCTTTGCAGTGAAAGGGCAGAAACAGCAGGGGAGGGCAGGTCTGAACCATGGCAGAGAATGAGAAGTCTACAGAAGAATCATCTCAGAACTGGCCCCTTGTTAAAACAAAGCACAGCCCCTCCTGAGGTGGAACAGAGTGGCTGTCTGGTGAGTGAGTGCCTCTGTATCCCTCCTGAATTCTTCTTCCCTTCGGCAACCTCCCACTAGAATCCAGCTGTCACTGCTATCTAATCTCCTGAGGATGCTACACATTGCCTTTGAAGATTAGCCTTGCAAAATGGAAATATCTTTTGAGACAGTCTGACTTCCCAAAGAAACTTTACTAAATAATGAGAATTAAAAAGAGAGAAATTCTAGAAAATATAAGCAGCATAGAGGACATTCAAAATAATGTTTTACATTTGTTTCTTTTATTCCACCATAAGTGGCTTCTGTCCCCAAAGTGTGGTTTCACGTTATGGGTCCTTTCTCCCCCGTCTTCACACTTGCCAGGTTGTTTGTACACACAGAAACCTGTCTCCTAGGCATCCCTGACCCTTCAGGAAAATGACCAACTTCCCTTCCAGCATTCCCTTTTCAGTCTAGCCTGTGGTCTTAGGGGCATGGCCGTGCTCTCTCCCTAAGCTAAGAAAAGGTCCCCGGTGGTTGATAGACACACACAAAAGAAACTTACTCCTCAGATGAGAATTCTGCTTCCTACTCACAAAGGTAGGCTTTGTCCATTTGGATTCCAATGGAATAATATCTCAAGCACTGACAATACCTCCTCTATTAGACACACAATAACAGAAATAGTATTTTTGAAATAGAGGAATCATGAGCATAGCAAAGACTTTTTTTCCTGATTCAATTCCTGGTGGTGTATAAGAAAAAGTTTCCAGTCTCCTTGCTAATAGGCCTTGTTATAACGTTACAAAGTGTAAACTAATAAAGTAGTGGGTCCTTCATTTGTGATTTGCACCTTACTTAGAAGATGCAAGTTTTCTGGGATTTTAATCAAGAATTGCAAGTTTTCAAAAATGTGGTCTCTGCAAGCAAATATTATAGTAGTGGTGCAGACAGGAAGAGCTCTGTATTTGTTCATACTGCAAATGTACATTTTCATGTGCTCTGTAAACTCAAATAGCAAAGGATCAGTCAATAAGGGCTACAAGAGAGAGCGCCTGCCTAGTTTTGCAAAGTCATACTAGATGGACATTTGCTATGAGGTAATAGCCATGGCCTCTGTGAAATGGTAGTGTAAAGTGACAGGAGAGGATAATCTTACTAAAACACAGCTGAAACATATCAACAAAGGTGACTGAGATAAGAATGAATTACAAATAAGTTAAAAATGCAGAAGCTGCATTAAAATCTTTGGAAGACTTACAAGCAGAAGAGGCATTGCAGAAAATCAGACCACTAAGGTGGAGAACAAATTGCAGAGGGTCTCCCAGAATACAGAGGAAAAGTACTGAAGAGATAAAAACAATATGAGATTAATATGATAGCCATTAAAAGAGAGAAAAGAGGTCCAACCTAAGAATGATAGATGTTTTTGATCAAAACAAAACAATTAGAATAGAAGTAATAATGCAAGTGGGAGGCCAAGGCAAGTGGATTATTTGAGGTCAGGAGTTCAAGACCAGCCTGACTAACATAGTGAAACCATGCCTCTACCTAAAATACAAAAAAAAAAAAAAAAAAATTAACCAGGCATGATGCCACACACCTGTAATTCCAGCTACTCTGGAGGCTGAGACATGAGAATTGCTTGAACCTTGGAGGCAGAGGTTGCAGTGAGTTGAGATCATGCCACTGAATTCCAGCCTGGGTGACAGAGTGAGATGTCGTCTCAAAAAAAAAAAAATGCCACTGGAAACTTTCCTAAGCTAGAAATCAAATAGGCCTTTATTTTTTATTTTGGAATACTTTTAGATTTACAGAAAAGTTGCAAGCACAGAGTTCCTGGATGTCCTTTACCCAGTTTCTTCTATTGTTCATGGCTTGCATATCCACAATGCATTTGTCAAAGATAGGAAACTAACATTGATACATTATAATTAACTAAACTACAGACTTTATTCTGATTTCACCAGGTTTTTCACCAATGTTCTTTTACTGCTCCAGGATGGGATCCAGCATACCATGTTGCATTTAGCCTTTATATTTTTGTAAAAATAGAATTGTCGGCTGAGTGCAGTGGCCCATGCCTGTAATCCCAGCACTTTGGGAGGCCAAGATGGGAGGATTGCTTGAGCCCAGGAGTTAGAGACCAGCTGGGACAGCATACCAAGATCTCCTCTCTATTTTTTAACTAAAAAAAATAGAATTTCAGTGGGAGACAAAAAGTTGCTCCTTATACCTCCTCTGTCCCACTCTCAGCTTTCCTGGTCTTTGATTTTTTCCATTCCTCCTGAATTTTCTTCTTGCCCTCAGCTGCGATGCACACCACAACCTCAGAACTCCTACTGATAATGACTTTATTCTTCGTACACTCTGTACTGGCTCAAGGGCCTTGGGTAATGTCCCACTCCATTCCCAGGACCCTCTCACCCTGTGCTCCCTCCTCAGGGGGCACCTTTACCCCATTCTGGTAAAAAAAAAAAAACAGTCATCATTAATTTCTCCAGTACAATGTATTCTGACTGAAAAGACAATTTAAGTCTAGAGAAATCAAAAGAAAATAAAAAAACCTCCTATTCACACACAACTCAATATGTCTCTCCTTTTATCTTGATAAATGTTAGACCCTTTGAGAATGCCATTATTTAAGTTTCACAAAAGAAAAAAAAAATCAGTGGCTGGGTTTGCGGGGTGGGGTGGTTCTCTGCCAGGTATTGTCCCGTGAGTTCCCTGCAGCCTGGGATCTGACTCTCAAGCTTGTAGGGTGAGGAACCTAAACCCATCAGCTTTCCAGAGGTGGTCACACTTAAGGAATGCCCATGCGTGCTTACAAAAATCTCTGAGAAGTGAGAATGAAATCAAACAACAATTTATTTAATTTATAATTAGCAACACACCTGACAAATCTGGCAGCTGTGTCATTGGGTAGGCCTGACCAGCCAGCCCCAACAGGAGCCACATTATCAGATGAGTTCTTGGTGAGTACAGAAGCAGAACAAGGGAGTTATGGTATTGAAAGGTGAGTGACATTGGGCCCTGAAAAATGGATGCTCCCATTTCCCCAGTAAGGAAAAGCCTGTCTAGAGAAATAGGCCCTTACACAGCCTTGCTGGGCACTTCTCCTCTGGGCATGATTTAGGCAGCACTTCTTTTCTTTGTGCCTCTAAGGCTGACCAGTCCTTTGGCTCATCCATACATTCTTTAGATGTGACCATATTTTTCTTCAATTATTGTTGAGGTCTGGGAGCTGTTCTGGCTCTTTAAGATGATTATGGTTCTGATCAATTATATGGGGATCTGAATTTTAACCCCCAAAGAACTCACTTCCAAGTCCTGTGTGTGTGTGCATAAGAGTGTGTATGTTTGTGTGTGTGTGTGTGTGTGTTGGGGGGGTTTACTGTCACATATGTCATCTACATTCCCTTGAATACAACTGTCCCTGACCCCGGCAAAGTCAGGAGGACCTCAAATAGAAGAGCAAGCACAACAAGTGCCCACCACGTGCCAGGTCTGTGCCAGGCAAGACATACAGCAACAAACCAAACAGACCTAGTCCCTGTCCTCCTGGAGCCTGGGGTCTGGTGGGGACACTGCCATTAATAAAATAACCACACCAATTACAGCAAGAGACTTCAGAGAGTGCTGAAGAACAGAGTGTCCTTCCTTCAGAAGGACAAGGAGAGAGAACAGTCTAATGAGAAACCTGCTCTAGTGCTGGAGGGCAGGGAGGGTTTTCTTGAGAGGGTGACACTTGAGCTGGTATTTAAAGCTTGAGTAAAATTAGCTAGAGAAAGCGGGGAAGACAGAGGGCTGGACATTTCCAGACCTGCTCTCTGCCTTTCTCCATCCTGCTTTCTGGCCTTGGACGCTGGCCACCTAGGATTGCATCGCTAGCTCCCTGCCTTCTCTGGCTCTTTGGCGGGGAGTCCCAGCTCCCTAGATATTCAGAGGGAAGGAGGACTGTGAGGGGTGTGCCTTCCCTATCTTCCTCCCTGTGGCATTGCCTCCGGTTTGCTGGGTTTTTGAAGGGAAAGTCGCTATTCCTGCTGACTCTCCAGCAGTGCTGCCCTTTGACCTGGGAGAGAGAGAGAGCCCCGCATGGACACCGTGCCTTGGACTTCTGTCCTCCAGCCGCACTACTGCCCGTGGTGTAAGAGCTCCCTCCTCCCACGCCTCTGCATGGCCATGCCTTCTGTGTGCATCTCTCTTCCAGAATGTGAACTGCTTCTGCAGGGGCCTCCGCCCTAGGCCCGAGGGCTTGACCGAAGAGTGTGTGTTGTGTGTGTGGTAGGTTCTGGAAGCAGCATGCGCATGAGGCCTGGGGTGCCCCCCTATACTAATAAGGCCTCCTGAGGTTGCCAGAAAAGACAGGGGTGGGAAAAGAAGGAGGTGAGCTGGGAGTCCAGGGTTGGGGCCCAGATGTTTCCCTTCTGCCATGTTCTGGGCAGTCTGAGACTTCCAAATTCCAACTTCATCTTCAAGGTTGTTATAAAGGTATATTTTCCAAGGTCAACAGCTAAGATACAGTTTGTTGAGTGGTTTGTTAGTTTGAGTGATAACTTTTAAATATCTACACATACGGTTTGGAGGATTTCCAATTGTTCTCTTGTTCTGAGCCCCACAAATCTGTGGGATGTGCTTGCCTTCCAGTAAACACTCTCTCCCTCCTCCCTTTGGGTCTAGGAGTGGGGCACCCCAGGCTACAGAACAATCCCTTACACCCACACCTTTGTAATGATGCTTGATGAACAGACCCCCCTCAAATTGTTCTATTTTCAGTGGACTATCTGTTTCCTGGCAGGACCCTGACTGATTCTGCAGGTGTTTCAGGCAGAGGGAAAAGCGTGTGAACATCTCCTCCCCCAACTTGCCCAAAATTTTATATTTCACCTTTCAGTTATTCTGTAAGCCATTAGTTGTTGGAAGCAAGATAAGGAGAGATGCTAAAATGGGCAGGAGAGCCAAGGGTTTTTGTGGCTATTAAGCCAGTGTGTGTGTTTATCTGTAGAGGGTGCGCAGTAACTCAGCTCCTCAGTGCTCTTTCTCTTACTCGTGGCCCTTCCCCTACCAAAAGGGAACACACCCTTAGCCCCCTTGCAGGGCCTGGCTGGCAAGAGCTCACCCCTGGTGCCTTCAGATTGCCCCAGAATCCCAGTGGCTCCCATTGCCAAAGCAGGGGGAAGGCAGCACTTTCCCTTAATCTCTCAAGCCCTTCCTTCCAGGAAACCTGGACTCCTGTCCCCGCCTGCCCCCATCAGGGACACTATTCCCCAGTTTTTCTCACCTCCTAAGTTCCCTGGGAAACAAGCAAATGTCCATCCCTCTAAACAGGCTTGTGAAGCCACATCACTGTGAAGCCAGGTCAGATGAGGGTCGTGTACACAACAAACCTAGCAAGCACCTCCTGTGGTGCCATCAAAATACAATATTGATTTTATCACCCACACCCCTTTTGCAATTTATTCAGCAGGAATAAATTTCCCCCTGCCCAGGATAAAACTGCTAGCAAGCTCACAATTATTCTGCCCAATATCATGTAATAGGTACTCTAAATTGCACATGCACTCTAATTTATGGTAGTAATCAAAATGCTCAGTCCCGAACTCTTCTTTATTTAGCGTGGTGTCGTTTACTCTATTCTCAGCTTGGGCTGACTTTAGGATGGGAGACTGCAAAGGGAAATGGGGTGGGGTGTGGCTGGTGTCCCCATGTCTGCCCCTTGGGCTCCTCCATTGTCCAACCTCCTCGATTGGCAGGAGGATGGAGTTAGGTGCATGTAGGAAGGGCCTCACCTAAAATGTGGGGTCTCATCTAGCATCAGCCTTTCTGGGCCTGGCAGACGTTGGAGCTGACCTTTTTCTCCTCTGGGTGCTTTCTTAGATTCTCTGGGATTTTCTATGGGGCTCCTCTTTTGTGAATTTGTTCGCCCAAAGGCAAGCATTTTTTATGGGTGGTAAACCCTTGCCCTCCAGTCAGATGTTGGAAACCCAAGCTGTCTTTTTTTTGTGTTCCATGGGGAAACACACATTCTTGCCTGGACATGCAAGAAATCTAAAGGCAGTAGCATCCCCATGGCTCCACCGGGCAAGTGGGTAGTCAGCCTCTTGGTCTTCCCGTCCTCTGATTCCCCAGGTGTGTCTTCGTGTGTGCATGCATGCATGCCTACATGCATGTGTAGGAGAGGGGTGTTAAGTTCTCTGGGTAGCCCAGAAGAAGCCCTTGCTTACCACCTGTGTGATGAGCAGACAGACACCCAGGCATTCATCTCCTACTAGGGGTCAGGGTGGGGACAAAGAACACTACCCAAACTTCCCTAAAGAGCCCTTTCTCACAAAATTACTCCTCAAAAAGAGCAAGTAAGTTCTGGAGATAGAGAATAGTGGCCAACGATTTCTGCTGAAAATGTACCTATGGTGACTAGGGTCTCACTTTGGAATTTCACATCTATTGCATTTTGGTATCTACTAATTCCTTGGACTTGTTGATAAGTGATCAAAGTCCTTTATTCAACCCCATTCAGGAGAGCTGGGTTCTCACAAATACTCTTTTTAAATCACTCAAGGACAGCCCAGCTCTTTTTCACTGTTAGCTAGATAGGAGAGAAAGTCAAATATGTGAAGGCAAGAAAGGAAGTAGCCATAATACAAGGAGGGACTAGAAGGGTTGCGAAGAGAGGAAATCAGGAGAGAGGGAGAGAGAATGAGAGCAGATTCCCCCGAGTTTGAGAAGAAATACTCCTGACACAGCTGCCTTGTTGAGTGGGGCTGTCTGTACTCCTTTGATGACTCTGCTAGATCTCCATTCCAGCTCCAGGAAGGGGACTGTATTCCCCTGGTCCGAAAGAATGCAACAAGAGAGAAAACTTTTGTGACTCAGGTTGAAGGACCAGGATATAATCCTGGTAATGTGGATTAAGGGGAGAGAAAGACTGAAAATAAATCTGCTTGTGGCCACAGCAATGCCCCATGATTGTGCCTGGGTCTAACAGTTCTGTTCCCTTTATGAAGCTTACTACTGAAGGGAAAAAGCATCATTTTGGCATCAGACTTCTCATCTGTAATACCAGAAGCTAGCAGATGTGAATAACAATCTGTAGGTCACTGAGAGAAAAGAATTGAAGCCCAAAAATCCTGTACTCAGTCAAGATATGTCCTTGCTGACATACAAGGATTCAATGAATATCTCACATCCTCCATCTGAGGAAAATATTAAAAAATTGCAGCAAGGATCTCAAGATAGGGAAATGATCAAGGAGCCTTATAATCTATAGTTGAATCTAAATGGATTAGTTACTCATTTTACAGGTATCTATTTTTCACCTAGAGCCAGGCACTATTCTATGCACTAGGTGGCAAACAAGACAGACAGTTGATGTGTTGGGTTGTGCATTCTAGTGGAGGGAGACAAAAAGATGTGTGATTTAAAGTAAAAATAAGTTCAATGAGGAAAACTAACTCGGGTAAGGAGATAGTGAGGGAAGAACTAGTGGGGATGGGCGGCTATTTTAGAGAGAGTGGTTTGGCTTTCGGGGGAGGAGGCAACGGAACAGAGACCTAAACAAAGTAAAGAAATAAGCCCTGAAGGCATTTGGCCAAGGAGAGCTCCAGAGACGTATCAGGGCAAAAGCCTAGAAGGGGAACAAGCTTGGTGTAAGAACCAGAGAAACAGCAAGAATGACAAGGACTGAGGGGCATAGTGGAAGATGAGTCAGAGAGGCAGTCAGCATATTACCAGTAACAGCCTTGCAAACACTGGTAAGAGCCTTCACCATCATGCTAAAAGCAAAGCCAAGCCATTAGCAATCTTGGATCAGAGCAACAACTTGATATGTTTGGGTTTTTTTTAAAGAGCCCTCTGGCTCCTGTATGGAGAATAGATGCAGGAATACCAGTCAGGAGGCTACTGCAGCAGTCCAAGAAAAAGAAGGTTAGTGATTTGGACTGATATGGGACTGGTAGAGTGGTGAGAAGTCAAGTGATTTGACTTCCATGTTCTACACTAAAGGAGAGCTATTTGTGTTAAATTATTTACATGGACATGCATCAAAAGTTGCATGAAAGAAGAGACAACATGTTATTGATATTTAATATGCAATGAGATTTGAGGTGATTTTTAAGTTTCCACCTTATACATTTATATATTGGTTAAAATTTTCCAATAAGGATATCATCTACATAAACAAATTAATAAAACTATAGTTATTGTGGATAACAAAAAAAAGATGAGAAAAAATAAATATGAGATACAAAGACTACCTCCAAGATTGTTCCTGAGTCCTTGGTTCTATTATCTTCATGTTTCCGTCTTTTCTTTGACTCTCAGGAAGCTCACAGCTAAATTGCCAGCTCCCCTTTAGTAATTATGTAGCAGTCCTGGGTCCTGTATATCTGTATTTTAATTTTTTAGCTGATCCCTTTCTAAGGGAGTGTTGGAGACCAGGTTCTTTGGGTCACTGGACTCTTGAGATGGAGATCTGTGTGCAGGAAAGGCATTGGAGTGTACTGTCAGTGGCAAGACCTGTGGGGGAGGAAAAGAAACAGGATTGGGCAGATTTAGAAGGTAATCTCTAATGCAATCGCAACCAAAGGGCTGAGCTGATTCTTGGAGAGCTCCAAATCTTACATGGTCCTTCAGAGTTTTCTGGAATAGGGTAGGGGGCTGGGTCTCTATATGCCTACATAGATCCATCATTGAATGGGTAGTGTAATTCTTGTGAGGCAAGGGACTGAACTGTCAGCCACTGTCACTCCCCTGAGCTGAGGGAATGAGTGTTTCAATCTTGGACATGCTGGTCTGGGCAGCACACCACAGCATCCACTACAGAGAGGGTTTAATATCATGGTAAAGCTCTTACACTCCAGACTCTGGCTCCTGGGTTTGAATTCTGGTTCAACTGCCTGTCAGCTGAATGACTTTTCAGCAGGTTCCTTAATTTCATTTATGAAATAGTGATAATGATCTTGTCTAGCTTAAGTTTTTTTGCAACAACTTATTGAGTCAATCCATGTAAAGCATTTACACCAGTAGCAGACATATAGGAAACACTCAATAAATGTTAGCTATTAAAATTATGCTAGTTCCTATATTTCCTGGTGCAAACTTAGAATTTATTATTTATAGATTTTTTTTTTTTTTGAGACAGGATCTCACTCTGTCACTCAGGCTGGAGTGCAGTGGTATGATCATAGCTCACTGCAGCCTCAAACTTCCTCAAGCAGTACTTTCACATCAGCTTCTTGAGTAGCTGGGACTACAGGTACATGCTACCACGCCTGGCTGATTTTTGTAGTTTTTATAGAGACAGGCTCTCACTATGTTGCCCAGGCTAGTCTCAAACTCCTGGGCTCAAGTGATCCGCCCACCTTAGCTTCCCAAAATGCTGGGATTACAGGTGTGAGCCACTGTGCCAGACCTATATATCTTTATTGTAGAAAATGCTTTAAGTTTCTTCAAAACCCCTGAGCAATGAGGAGGTTGATTATAGGTTTTGGATCTGATCTTTATTATTATAAAACATGGGGATCAACCCAGGCACTCAACAGCAATACTACATCCTTTGAGGCCCATTGGTTTTGGCCTGAGTTACTTAACAGCTGCCTCACAGCTGGGCTGTGCTGGGTCCTGGAATGGGGCAGAAGCTGAATATGGAACAAAAACAAGATGAGGTTTGGCAAATGATAGTAAGTAGTAAGATAGTAAGATACATACAAACCTTGCCTCCAAAATATGGCTTCCTAGCAAAGCCAAGGATGTTATATTATCATTATAAGGAGATTTTCTGTTTCCTGTGTAGAACCCTGCCAGGAGGCTAAATGACAAAGAAAACATGGTGACAGCTTGCTGTGTCCCTGACCCCATTATGCAGCCAGTGCATGAAACGTGTCTCCTTTGAAAATAAACAGTTATTCATCGAGTTGTCGCTCTCTAACATGGTATCATTATCTTCCCAAAGCTATGAAGGAAATTGCAGGTTCCCAGCAAAAAGAGCATAATATAAAAATGGGTTTTGGCAGCATCAGTTTGTTCTGAGGGAAAGGTGGGGCATGCCTCTCGCTGGGCTGCTCTTGCCACTAAACGTGCATGTCTCAATCTGACCCACGATGTACATGAGAGAGGAAGGGGAACCTTGGGGAGAAGAAAGTATTTCAGAGGTTGGCGGCAACATTTTTTTACTGCTCCACTCCAAAACTGAGTGGGTTTAACCTTAAGCCCCCAACTTTCAGGAGGTAGGAATGGGTCAAAGGGATATGAGACCAGATGAGAGGCCAGGACTGGCCAGAGGACACAGGCATTGACCATGGAGGAGACAGAACACATCCGTGCGGCGCTGGCACTGACTCTGAGTGCAGGGCCCTGCAATATGTTACTGAAAACCAGAGATCCTTCTTTCAGTCTACATGATTATTTCTTGTTCATAGCTAAAGTCTAGAGGAGCAAAACACATCAGCTATATTCAGTAATTTCTGTCATAGGATAAATTAGTGTCTCAGAGTTTTACCTAACATGGGAGCATCCTCATTCATAGCAGGTAAGACAGCCTCCTTCTTCCCGGGGAAAATGAAGCTACTTGGCTTAACCCTCTCTGTGTCGCTCCTCTCTATGGACACACCATGGTGGATCTGTGCTCTTTTTCCTCATGTACCTGTCACAGAGGAATAGGTGTCCCTACTCTTATCTGAAGTGAATCCTCTTTAGCTGGTTCTTTTCTTTCAACACGTGTTTTCAATTCCCTCCTATCCCTGTGGCACTCTCGCTGTATCAAGTATCATTTTATCATCATGCAAATAAAATACTTGGCATGGCGCTTGGCACCTAGAATTCAGCTCTGGTTGGCTTCTCCTACTGTCATTATTGTCACCAAGAAGATGCTACTAAGCTATCTGCACATGTAGTTAAGCCTGTGTCTTCCACTACTTATAACGGTACAGCTACTGAGTACGTGCTATGTAAGTGTTTGCTATCTTAATCATTCTTCTTGTTATTATTGTTATCCACCAAGCATTGCTTAAGGTGAATACTAGAGTGGCATATGCCCAATAAGCCAGGTAGGTCTAATTGTGAAGAATTTTTAAAACACCAACAAAATCCTTTCACAGGGCATTACGAGCTCTGATGATAGAAAATTATAAAACAGTACAGGTATCAGACTTTAGATTTTGCCACTGCTGTACTACTGTTGATTGTCATCTCTGGTAGTGGGCATGAAAAGGGCCATGAGGGTGGTGAGGTGAGCACTCTCATGTAAGTAGTGACCCACTCTAATGTAACAACAGTGACAAAAGGAGTCCATCAGATCTTCAACCATGTCCCGCTGTCCTTACCTTCACCAAAGACAGGCTCCCATGGCCCCCATTACTCCAAACTCAGAAATTAGCTCAGAATCTCTCCCAACCTGACATTCTGTGGTCTTCTGCACCACAAGCAGACTTCGGGAAAGGAGAATCTACCTTCAATTATTTCTTCCTCTTTTTAGTTTACCGGCTCCTGCTCCCACTATTCTAACCAAACTACCCTTCCACTCTTGACACCTTTGTAATGTGCATGCAAATAGACATGAAATGATTTTTAAAGTTGCAGTGTTAGTAGGGGGAAATAGCACAGTGATGATATGATAGCAGAATTAACCAGAGATTTCAATTTATATAAAGCAATGGTAAATGAAAAGTAATTAGTAGAAAGAAAATTATAAAGGGAACTTCCTTTGTCGTTATAAAGGAAACCAAGATGTAGCTGTGAGCAGACACAAGATGGTGGACATGTGCTTCAGAAGGAGAGGCTGGCACCATGAAAGAACAGAGATGCTTTATTGTTCACAATTCTGCATGCTCTAGGAATGTAGTAGAGATTCTTCAAGAACTGATAATTGAAGTACCTGATAAGAAAAGTTCTACAGAGAGCAATGGAGATACTCCTAGGATCTGAAAAATACCCTTTTCCTCCTATTTTTTCCCTCAGTTTTTGGGTTTATAAATATAGTTGCCTTCAAATTAGAGTAGACTTATTAGTATTGATTAGACGATTTAATATCTATGATGTATTTTCTGTGTTAATTAACTCCTCTCTATGACCTTGTTCTTTATAAAAGTGCTTACAAAGAACAGGAAGGACACAGTCGAGTTTCATATGACAAATATTCCCAAATCTTGAGGGAAAAAAGGAGCCCCTCAACGCAACCCTCCTCAGAAGAAGTGGCCTCAAAAACTTGTGGAAGTTTTCCCACGTCACACATGATTGCCGTTTCCACTCCTGGGCTGATAGCACCACCAAGCCCCAGCCAGGCTTAGAGTTTTCTTCGATTTATGGCCCTATTCTCTTCTGGTTTGGGTTATTCAAAGGTCAGCTGAACTAATGGATGAGGGGTGCTTTGCAGTCTATATTCAATTTAAAATGTGTGATGCCGGTCAGACTTATTAGTTTTAAAAGGAAGCTCTGATTAGAGCAGAAATGCTATTTTAGAGATGATCCTATGATTGGTTTTAGAGAATAAATCAGATATGATTCAGAAAGATAGTGTTGAAATTCATGACATGTGAAAAAAGGGACCAAAATCCTCAAATGTACTACTGCTATATATAAAAAGATTCTCTGAAATATTTCACCCAAGTCTTCTGAGTCCATTAAGAAAGTGCCCAGCCAGGACTAAAAAGTGCATTAATGGTTATTTCTACACAGCAAGTGAATTATAACATCAATCTCTACCTAACTTGGATCACATTGAAGCAGGTTATTTTTAAAATGAGATACAAATGTTCTGGTTTAAAAGGTGTCTGGCTAGTAAGCCCTAACACAACCTCCTCTAACCTCTCAATACAATTCTATGAAGATAGAAAATATGACAAATGCACATTTTTAAAAACTGCAAACTAGGCCTGACACACTACTGCTAGAATCTGGGACAAATTAACAACTTCAGTGCCAACAGAATTGGCCCAAAAATAAAGATTTTGTTTTACCTTGCTCTAATATTAGAAGCAGAATAAGTCTGCTAGGCTAAAACCAGTAATAGAAATAATAGTATTAAGAGTTTTCTTAGTCCACTTATGTTACAATAAAGGAATACTTGAAGCTGGGTAACTTGTAAAGAAAAGAGGTTTCTTTGGCTCATGGTTCTGCAAGCTGTACAAGAAGCATGATGCCAGTATCTCCTTCTGGTGAGGGCTTTGGACTGCTTCCATTCATGGTGGAAGGGGCAGGGGAGCCAGCATGCAGAGATCACATGGTGAGGAGAGAGGAGGTAAGAGAGAGGGAAGGAGGTGCCAGGCTCTTTTCTACAACCAGTTATTGTAGGAACTAAGAGGGAGAACTCCTCAGTTCCATGAGAATGGCACCAAGCCATTCATGAGGGATCTGCCCCCGTGATCCAAATGCCTCCCACCAGGCCCCACCTTCAACACTGGGGATTAAATTTCAACATGAGGCTTTGGGGATAGGGTAGGGAAACAAACTGTATCTAAACCATAGTAGTAGTTAACACTTATTGAGTGCTGACTATGCAAGACACTGCTCTAAGCATTTTGCATGAATTGTCATTTAATTCTCTCAAAACCCTGTAAAGTAGAAACTATTATTTCCCCCACTTTGCAGATGAGGAAACTGAGGCACAGAGAAGCTAAGTATCTTGCTAAGGGTCCCAAAGATAGTATATAATAGAACATTAAAATCAGTACACTTTACTTAGTTCCTCCTTCATTTCATGATTGCAATCCAGAAAGACAAGGTCTATCAGATATCTAGGCAGCCATATCTCTACAGTGTCCAGTGATAACAAAGTGTATTGTCATAAAGTTTTAGTGCCAAATTGTAAAGCATCAAGCCATAAAAAGGAAAAAAAAAGTTTACAAATATAAGAAACTGATAGTTGTACAATTATTTGAATGATGTCTGCAGATAAACTAGGACCTTAATCCAAATCAACTAAATAGAAACCTAGGATTATAGGGAATTCAAGCAATACATATATGGTGTAGCGTATGATATTATAAACAAAAATGTACCTTCTTTCAAAATAGTTGAGAAACATTTACAAAACTGGTCTTGTACTAGACCACAAAAACAGTTCAATAAATCCTCAAAAGTAGATTGTACTATCTTTCTGCCTAAAATGCAGTGAATCTAGAAATCAAGAATAAAAGTTTAAGGATAATTCCTCAACCTCGTGGAAATAAAAAACATGCTCCTAAAAAACTATCACTAAGAGAGGAAATCAAATGTATCATTATAGATTATTTAGAAAATTGCAGTGAAAATACAGTATCTAAAAATTGATGGGATGTTTTCAAAGCTGTCATCATAGGCAAATTCATAGTATTAAGTGATCTCATTGTTTAACAGCAGCAAAACAAAAAATAATATTCCTTATTTGACTCAATAACTTAGAAAATAAACAGCAACATAAGAGAAGCAGAAACATAGTAGAACTCTTATATGTAGTGGAGACCATAGAATTATTTTCTCCCATCCAAGTACTCATGAGGCCTGACCCTGCTTAACTTCCAGGATCAGACTAGATCAGGCACTTTTAGGGTGGCTATAGATTATAGAATGATTTTCTTAATGCCAATTTTCAACTTAATTTTCGCTAACCTTTTTTTTTTCTTTGGGAGCTGAAAAGTTAAATAATTAATTCCCTAGGATGTCTTGTAGTTAGAAGTAAACATGTAAAATGGTCCTTATTACTGGGATATAAGTGGAAGGTGATTGAGGAGTCCTCTTGGAATACTCTGGCTTTAATGTTAAAAAAAAGGATCCAGACAGAGCTGGTTCCATGCAGCCCACTTCCCCTTCTCCAACCACATTTTCTGTCTTGATTGGTCCCTTGATGTCTGAGATCGTAATAGCCATCTTGGGACCACGACACCACAAACATGAAGAGGAAAACTAATGGGCTAGGAATGCCACAAACACAAAGAGGAAAGCCAATTTGAAAAGTGGAATGAGTCTAGATCTCTGATGGCACTGTTGAGTAGTTAAACTGCATGAGCAACCATTCACCTCTGAGCTTATTATTATGTAAGAAAAATAATCCTACTTGTTTAGGGCACTGGTAGTTTCATTTTCTGATCCATGCAGCTAAATATATTTCTAATGTATATGATTCTAGTTTATAGATTTTTAAAATAAAGACAAAACCTCTGGCAAATCTAATTTTTTTTTTAAAAAAAGGGCAAAGAAAACAAAATTATGATTTAGATAGAGAATTTTAAAAATTTAAAAGAAGATCTAATAAGATTAATAATCTCAAAATGGATTTTTTTAAGAAAAAAATAAGAAATATTAATTGTGATTCAGGTTTTTTATTTCTTTCCAGTTATTATATTAGTCAGATATTGGTCAGGAAAACAAACTGCTCTGGATATCTTAGGTAAAACCTGATTTAGGACAGGGAATCATATGCTTAAAAAAATTGAAAAGCACACAAAAACCACTGGAGTGGCAATTTCATTATGTCTCTGCTCTTTTTTTTAAAAAAACTTGCTGTTTATTTTCTAAGTTATTGAGTCTAATAAGCATAGATCAGGGAAGATAGCTGACAGTGCTCAGATTCCTGCCACCTTTCAGAGAATCAAGAAAATGCTACTCTCTCCCCAATCAGCAACTGGAAAATATCAACCAGGGACAATGATCACAGTTGTTTGCATTGCCAAGGTGGATGTCTCTGGGAGGAAAGGCCCTGAGGCCACTGCATGGCAGGAGGAGAAATAATAGCATATGTTTCCCTTCTGCCTTCTAATCTTACAGTCAGTACCTCTCATTAATGGACTATAAATCAGAAATCTGCTGTCAAAGAAATGGGAGAAATGTAGTTCTCAGGTTTTCAGCCCCCTTGTAATGTAGACAGAAGGGCTAGGAAGAGAAGAATTAGCTGGTTACTGAGTTCCAGCTAACTTTGTGGCACATTTATTCATTTTATTTAGGAAGAAAGTGAAAAGCTCATTAAACATATGTGTCAGCTCATGAAATTCCCATGCTATATAACTGCACACCCTCCACCTCTAATGGATTGTATTAAAATCCTGGAAACAGAATTATATGCAAGTGGGTTTAACTATAGATAATTTAATGAAGGGATTGTTTATAGAGATGTGGTCAAAGGTTTAGGAAATTTGTGTATAATGATTTATTCAAGATTAGCCACAGTGGGAAGCCATTACCATCCCAGGAGTGAAATCAGCAAAGGAAGTGTGGTGGTTTTAAGGTATGCTCACAAGTTTTTGGGTACTATTCTCTTGAAGAGGTGGAGCTTAATTCTTCTCTGCTTGAGTGTGGCTGGACTTAGTGACTTCCTTTGAATGGACAGAGCTGATGGTGTATGACTTCTGAGACTCAACGGCATGTAACTTCCTCCTCATTCTCTCTTGGATTGCTTGTTCTGGGGGAAGCTAGCAGCCATTTTGTAGGAGTCTCCAGCAACCTGACAGAAAGGCCCACAGGGTAAGACCTTGAGGCTTTCTGCCAGTGGTCACGTAAGTATATTTGGAATACATCCTCCAGCCCCAGTCAAACCTTCAGATGACCACAGCCCCAGCTCACATCTTAACTATAATTTTATGAGATACCCTGAGCCAGAACCACCCAGCTAAGCTACTACCACATTCCTGATACTCAGAGAATGAATCTGATGGAGCCAACAAAAAATAATCAGAACATATTTTTAAAAATCTAACTTATAAACAGTGTTTTGATCAGGATTTGATAAGAACATAAAAATCACTAGGGGTTATATAAAATAAGTGATATACAGATTGGGACCTTATTCAATTGTGGAAGCTGGTTAAATATTTATGAACAGCTACTGTTTCTGTGTTTCAAGCTGAAACCTGAAATCAGCAAGGCAGGCAATGCGGAAAGAAAGATAGACATGAACTGAGGGCAGCAAAACTGGAACCTGCAAAGACAGGCTAAAACTTACACCAGTTTCTCACTGTCGCCAAGCCTCCAAAAAGTGGCATTGGTGGGAGAAATGGGTAGTTTTCCTCATGTGGCGGAAACGTGTCTAGCCTAGGAGTCAATGAAGCAGAAAACATTGGCCCAGCAGAATCTGGAGGAGCTACAGAACCAGCTGCTGTCCCACCCCAGCCAGGCAACCCAACAGAATAGTGACAGCGGGTCCCCAGCACCAGTGCCTTGTGTGCTGCACCAACCTTGTGAGTGTAAAGAGAATACGGCTCCTGCTTCACCGTCACCTTCCTAATCTCACACAATTGTTGGTTGTGGCCCAGCTAACCCAGAACTACACAGAGAATTCTGGAAATGTAGTTTCAGCTAAATTAAGTTGATGCAATACAAATCCACCACAGAGTTGGAAAAGGACAAAATATAATAATAACAAAATGAAATATTAAGAGAATAACCTACCACAGCTAAATAGGGTTTATTCAGGGGAGCAAAGGTAGTTTTATGTTAGAAAAATCTGTTAATATAATGACATTAGTTCAACAACCCCAATATAAAAAATTGTATGATAATCTCAATAAATGACAAAAAAGTATTCAGAAAAATTTAACATCCATGCCTGATTTGGGGAAAAAAATCCTCATAGAAAACTAGGAATAGGAAGATATTTCCTTTAACATGTAATATCTCATATTGACAGCCTGCATAATCCTTAGTGTCAAAAAAACAGATTCATTCCCATTAAATTCAGGAAGAGGCAGAGATGCTAGATGTCTCCATTGTCCCGTAACACTTTTCTGGAAATTCTATCTGATGCAATAAGACGTAAGGCAGAAATAAGAGGTAAGATTATCGGAAAGGAAGAGACAAATTACTGTTATTTGCAGACAATATGATTATATATCTTTTAAAAACTTCAAGAGAATCAGCTGAAAGCTCTTAATATTAATTTGTAATAAGTAAAATGATGGTATACCAAAAAAAATGTACAAAATCCAGTTGCTTTCCTCAATGCCAGTAGTACCATTCCAATAATATAATGGGGAAGGGAATTCAATCACAAGAGATAACAGAAAATTGTAAATGTCTAGTGATGTAGACATTTTTGAAGAACACATTATTTATTTTGTTGTGTACCTCTCGGTTTGGGTTTGTCTGTTGTTTCCCTATTACTAGATTCAAGTTATCTATTTTTGGCAAGGATATCTCAGAAGTGATGTTGTATCCTTCTCAGTTCATTGTAGTATGAGGAACATGATGCTAATTTGTGTCATTATCAATGCTACTAACTTTGATCTCTTGGTTAACATGCATCTGCCATATTTTTCTAATATAAAATTATTTTTCTCTTTGTGGTTATTAAATGTCTTGTGGGAATTTATTTTGACACCATGTAAATATCCTGTTTCTCATAAAACTTTCACCCATTTTCAACTAGTTTAAATGACAATGCTAGCAAGGGTATAGTGAGATATGTATTTACGCACAGTGCTATGGGTCATATAAATAGGTCACATTCTCTGAAAAACAATTGAGCAATCTTTATGGGGAACATTAAAAATTGTCAAAGCCTTGGATCTAATAATTCAACTTCTATGAATTTATTTCAAGAAGGATGAAAATCAGAAATGTGGCCAAACAGGTATCCCTTTCATTTCAGAAATATTATAATGAAAGTTTGGTAACAAGGTAACTGTCCAACAATAGGTGATAAATTATCATGGTTCTGTATAATGAACAAATATATACCCAATTATAATATTCTTAAAGACAAATAAAAAAATTCACTAAATAATATTTGAAGATATGGCATTTTAAACTGTATATACAGTATGTACTTACAGGTTTTAATTTTTTTAAAAAAACAAAATTTTAATAGTATTTGTTATCAAGCAGTTTTTCAGGTAACTTTCATTATTTTCTTTTATATTTTCCAAATATTCTACAATAATATGCTTATTTTATAAATGAAAAAATCTTGATAAACACTGTGTGTGAGTTAATTTTTCTGTACTTTTTTCTTGTACAAATTTGTGGTCGATGTGTTACCTCTGCTAGAGTCAGCAACAAAGAATCAATGGAACAGCTGACAAAGCAGCTGAAATCACTTTGATATGTTTGGTAGCCATTAAAATGTAATGTGTAATACTGTACAATTACCTCCATCTGCTCAGACCATTTTATTTTTTCGCTTCATTGATTTAATCAGTAAATGACCCAATATTTAGCCAACATTTTATAATTTATAGTGCATTTTCATAGATATTTTCTTATGTATTAAATGCTGACCTGTTTTAGGTCCTTTTAACCTGACCATGGAGAAAATCTTAAAAATGTCACTGAGCACTAGAGTCACCTTGCCTCTTTAGATCTCTCTTTCTTTGCTTTAAGAATACTGTGGTAGAAAGCAGATATCACTTAGGCCTATTCTATGTCCCTGCCAAATCTCATGCTGAATTGCAATCCCCAGTGTTGGAGATGGGGCCTGGTGGAGGTGACTGGATCATGGGGGTGGCCCTTCATGAATGGGTTAGTACCATCCCTCGGTGCTGTTCTCATGAGAGTAAGTGAGTCATCCTGAGATCTGGTTGTTTAAAAGTGTATAGCACCTCCCCCTTCTCCCCTCTCTCCTGCTCTAGCCATGTAAGACATGCCTGCTTCCCCTTCACCTTCTGCCATGATTGTAAGTTTCCTGAGGCCTCTTCAGAAGCAGAAGCCACCATGCTTCCTGTACAGCCTGCAAAACCATGAGCCCATTAAACCTCTTTTCTTTACAAATTACCCAGTCTCAGGCATTTCTTTGTAGCAGTGTGAGAATGGACTAATATAGCCTTAGACTCCAAACATTAGTATTTGAGTTGTCTGTCTGCTCTTTATTAACACTTGACCCTAGATGGGTCATTTCATATCTTTGTGCTTCATTTTTCTCATCTTCAAAATGAAGGATTCCTAAGGTTTAGTTAGCTTTATTAGTCTATGATTCTTATACGATATGTTCATTTTCTTCATGTCGAACGTTTTTTCTTGCCTGGTTCCTTTGACGTGTCAACAAACAGCTGTGCCTTTGCAGAGTATCTGCAAATATCATTACACAAATGTGCCTTAACAAGTTCACATCAGAAAAGCACTGAATTTTCTTTTGCCCTGACAATCATAAGCATTAGGCAAATCTGGGTTTCCATTTCATTTCACCAGAAACTTTGGGCATCTAGCATCTCCCTTCCTACTTTAGCCCCCCTTGAATGACTGCCACACTGCAGCAAGGGAACTTTATAAATAAGTACACAGATATTAGGCATTATGTTAAAGGGCAAGTCACAGTACTCCAAGATCAGTAAACAGTGTCTCAAATAAACACTTCCCAATGAGTTAGGAGAAACAGGTAGCAGAGAGATCATGCCCCTAATTTCTCTCAAGGAGACCAGGCCTTGAGCAACTATTTACAAGAATATGCTTTTCCTTTGACCCTCACACTAAATCCTGATCCCCCTAGTAAAAGCTATAGCACTTTAAATAAAATGAGCTCCTTATAGAACACAGTTTGATTAAGTCTTGAGTTGCTTCATCTGAGGTCTGTTCTGGATAAAGCTGGCTAAGTTTTTGAGGCTTCCAGGAGTCTTTGTCAAATAAGATGTTAGGAAAAGAATAATATGTATTAAGCACCAACCATAAATATGGTTAAAGCCAATTATATCCATTCATTCACAGCAATCTTGTGAGCTAGCTCACAAAATGAGAAAATGTCTCAAAGAGGTTAAGTGAGATATCCTAGGTCACACAACTAGTCAGGTTCGCCTGATAAAACCTGTGGTCTTTCTACTGCACTGTGGCTATCCAGATCTGGGGAATTCCAGGTAGGTTTCAGTCCCTCTTCATTCTGTTGCTGTAGGGTCATACATTCATTCACCAAACATTACTGAGTGTCCTGTATGTGTCAGGAACTGTACTAGGCTCTGGAAATTCATTATTGAACAAAACAAAAACAGTGGAGAAGACAGTAAACAAGAAGTAAAACACCTTGTGTGTGAGCTGTGATGTGTTAAGGACAATGGTGGGATTCATTGACAGAGGAGAGCAGTTTCAGATGTGGTAATTAAAAAAATTTTTTGTTTGTTTCAATAGGCTTTTGGGGAACAGGTGGTGTTTGGTTACATGAATAAATTATTTGGTGGTGATTTCTGAGATTTGAATACACCCATCACCCAAGCAGTGTACACTGTACCCAATGTATAGTCTTTGATCCTTTACCACCCCAAACCTTTCCCCTGAGTCCCCAAAGTCTTATGTATCATCCTTATGCCTTTGCATCCTCATAGCTTAGCTCTCATAAATGAGAACACAAAATGTTTGATTTTCCATTCCTGAATTACTTCACTTAGCATAATAGTCTCCAGTTCCATCCAGGTTGCTGTGAATACCATTATTTCATTTCTTTTTATGGTTGAGTAGCATTCCATGGTATGTGTGTGTATATATATATATACACCACATTTTCTTTATCCACTCATTTTTTGATGGACATTTGGGCTGGTTCCATATTTCTGCAATTGAAATTGCAACTTGTGCTGTTATAAACATGTTTGTGCAATTATCTTTTTACTATAATGACTTCTTTTCCTCTAGGTAGATACCTAGTAGTGGGATTGCTGGATCAAACAGTAGATTGACTTGTAGTTCTTTAAAGAATCACCACGCTGTTTTATATACTGGTTGTACCACTTTACATTCCCATCAACAGTGTGAAAGTGTTCCCTTTTCACCACATCCATGCCAACATCTATTATTTTTTTATTGTTTGATTATGGCCATTCTTGCAGGAGTGAGATGGTATTGCATTACCCTGTTAATTAGTGATGTTGAGCATTTTTTCATATGTTTGTTAGCTATTTGTATATCTTCTTTTGAGAATTGTGTATTCACTTTCTTAGCCCACTTTTTGATGGGATTGTCTGTTTTTTTTCTTGCTGATTTGAATTCTTTGTAGATCCTGCATATTAGTCCTTTGTCAGATGTACAGCCTGTGAAGATTTTCCCCCACTCTGTGGATTGTCTCTTAACTCTGCTAGTTATTTATTTCGCTGTCCAGAAGCTCTTTAGTTACGTCCCATCCACTTATCTTTGTTTCTGTTGCATTTGCTTTTGGGTTCTTGGTCATGAAGCCTTTGCCTAAGTCAATGTCTAGAAGGATTTTTATGATGTTATATTCTAGAATATTTATGGTTTCAGGTCTTAGATTTAAGTTTTTGATCCATCTAGAGTGGATTTTTGTAAGGTAAGAGATGAGGATCCAGTTTCATTCTTCTACATGTGAAGAATGTTGCCAATTATTCCAACACCATTTGTTGAAAAGGGTGTCCTTTCCCCACTTTATGTTTTTATTTGCCTTGTCACAGGTTCATTGGCCATAAGTATCTGGGTTTATTTCTGTGTTCTCTGTTCTGTTCCATTGGTCTATGTGCCTATTTTTATACCAGTACCAGGCTGTTTTGGTGACTACAGTCTTATAGTATAGTTTAAAATCAGGTAATGTGATGCCTCTAGATTTGTTCTTTTTGCTTAGTCTTGCTTTGGCTATGCAGGCTCTTTTTTGGTTCCATATGAATTTTAGGATTTTTTTTCTGGTTCTGTGAAGACTGATGGTGGTATTTTAATGGGAATTGGATTGAATTTGTAGATTGCTTTTGGCAGTGTGGTTATTTTCACAATATTGATTCTACCCATTCATGAGCATGGGATGTGTTTTGATTTGTGTCATCTATGATTTCTTTCAGCAGTGTTTTGTAGTTTTCCATGTAGAGGTCTTTCATATCTTTAGTTAGGTGTATTCCTAAGTATTTTATATTTCTTGCAGCTATTGTGAAAGGGGTTGAGTTCATGACTTGATTCTTGGCTTGGTCTTTGTTGGTGTATAGCAGAGCTGTTGATTTGTGTACCTTAATTTTGTATTCTGAAAACTTTGCTGAATTTATTTACCAGTTCTAGGAGGTTTTAGGTTGAGTCTTTATGGTTTTCAAGGTATACGATCATATCATTAGCCAACAGTGACAGTTTGACTTCCTCTTTCCCAATTTGGATCTCTCTCTCTTTTTTTAAGTGATTTACTTTTCTTTTTTCTTTTTCTTTTTCTTTTTTTTTTTTTTGTTTTTGGACTTTGGGCTCTGGGGTACATGTGCATATCCTGCATCTTGCAGAATTGTTGCATAAGTACATACATGTCACATTCCCCCCACAACTAACCCATTGCCTACGTCAGGCATTTCTCCCAGTGTTGTCCCTCCCCATCTGCCCCACCTCCTGCTGTCCCTCCTCTCTGCTCCCCTCCACCTCCCCACCTAGCCCAGTGAGTGTTGTTCCTTTTCCTGTGCAAGTGTTCTCATTGTTCATCACCCACCTATGAGTAAAAACATGTGGTGTTTGATCTTCTGTTCTTGTGTCAGTTTGCTGAGAATGTTGGTTTCTAGATTTATCCATGTCTCTACAAAAGACACAAACTTGCCGTTTTTTTATGGCTGCATAGTATTCCATGGTGTATATGTGCCACATTTTCTTTGTCCAGTCTGGTCATTTGGGTTGATTCCAGGTCTGTGCTATCATAAACAGCACTGCAACAAACATTCATTTGCATGTGTCTTTATAATAGAATGATTTATAATCCTTTGGGTATATACCCAGTAATGGGATTGCTGGGTCAAATGGAATTTCTATTTCTAGAACCTTGAGGAATTGCCACACTGTCTTACATAATGGTTGAACTAATTTACACTCCCAGCAACAGTGTAAAAGTGTTCCTTTGCTCCACATCCTCTCCAGCATCTGTTGTCTCCAGATTTTTTAATGATCGCCATTCTAACTGGTGTGAGATGGTATCTCAATGTGGTTTTGATTTGCATTTCTCTAATGACCAATGATTATGAGCACTTTTTCATGTTTGTTGGCCTTATAAATGTCTTCTTTTGAAAAGTGTCTGTTCATATCCTTCACCCATTTTTGAATGGGTTTCTTTGTTTTTTTTTCTTGTAAATCTGCTTTAGTTTTTTGTAGATTTTGAATATTAGCCCTTTGTCAGATGAGTAGATTGCAAAAATTTTTTCCCATTCTGTTGGTTGCTGTTTCACTCTAATGATTGTTTCTTTTGCTGTGCAGAAGCTCTTAAGTTTAATTAGATCCCATTTATCTATTTTGGCTTTTGTTGCCATTGCTTTTGGTGTTTTAGTCATGAAGTTCTTACCTGTGCCTATGTACTGAATGGTTTTGCCTAGGTTTCCTTCTACGGATTTTAGGTGTTAGTCGTTATGTTTAAATCTTTAATCCATCTGGAGTTAATTTTTGTATAAGGAAGGGGTCCAGTTTCAGCCTCCTGCATATGGCTAGCCAGTTTTCCCAACACCATTTATTAAATAGGCAATACTTTCTCCATTGCTTGTTTTTGTTGGGTTTGTCAAAGATCAGATGGTTGTAGATGTGTGGCATTGCTTCTGAGGCCTCTGTTCTGTTCCATTGGTCTATATCTCTATTTTGGTACCAGTACCATGCTGTTTTGATTACTATGGCCTTGTAGTATAGTTTGAAGTCAGGTAGCATGATGTCTCCAGCTTTGTTCTTTTCCCTTAGCATTGTCTTGGCTATGTGGGCTCTCTTTTGGTTCCATCTGAAGTTTAAAGTGTTGTTTTTTTTTTCCAGATCTGTGAAGAAGGTCAATGGTAGCTTGATAGGGATAACATTGAATCTATAAATTACTTTGGGCAGTATGGCCGTTTTCACAATACTGATTCTTTCTAACCATGAGCATGGAGTGTTTCTCCATCTGTTTATGTCCTCTCTTATTTCCTTGATCAGTGGTTTGTAGTTCTCCTTGAAGTGGTCTTTTACATCCTTTGTTAGTTGTATTCCTAGGTATTTTATTCTCTTTGTAGCAATAGCAAATGGGAGTTCGCTCATGATTTGGCTCTCTGTTTGTCTGTTGTTGGTGTATAGAAATACTTGTGATTTCTGCACATTGATTTTGTATCCTGAGACTTTGCTTATTAGCTTGAGGAAGTTTTGGGCTGAGACAATGGGGTCTTCTAAATATACAATCATGTCGTCTGCAAATAAGGACATTTGACTTCTTCTTTTCCTAACTGAATACCCTTTATTTCTTTTTCTTGCCTAATTTCTCTGGCTAGAACTTCCAAATAAAAAACAAAAAAGGGGAGATCACCACCGATTCCTTGGAAATACAAACTACCATCAGAGATTACTATAAACAGCTCTATGCACATAAACCAGTAAATCTGAAAGAAATGGATAAATTCCTGGACACTTGAACACTCCCAAGACTAAGCCAGGAAGAAGTTGAAACCCTGAATAGACCAATAACAAGGGCTGAAGTCAAGGCAGCAATTAATAGCCTACCAACCAAAAAAAGTCCAGGTCCAGGCGGGTTCACAGCCGAATTCTACCAGACATACAAAGAGGATCTGGTACCACTCCTGCTGAAACTATTCCAAACAATACAAAAAGAGAATCCTGCCTAACTCTTTCTATGAGACCAACATCATCCTGATACCAAAACCTGACAGAGACACAACTAAAAGAGAAAACTACAGGCCAATATCCATGATGAATACTGATGCAAAAATCTTCAATAAAATACTGGCAAACAGAATCCAACAGCACATCAAAAAGCTTATTCACCACGATCAAGTTGGCTTCATCCCAGGGATGCAAGGCTGGTTGAACATACACAAGTCCATAAACGTAATCTACCACATAAATAGAACCAAAGACAAAAACCACATGAGTATTTCAATAGATGCAGAGAAGGCCTTCAACAAAATTCAACAACACTTTATGCTAAAAGCTCTCAATAAACTAGGTATCGATGGAACGTATCTCAAAATAATAAAAGCTATTTACAACAAACCCACAGCCAATATCTTACTGAACTGGCAAAAACTAGAAGCATTCCCTTTAAAAACTGGCACTAGACAAGGATACCCTCTCTCCCTCTCTCACCACTCCTATTCAATATAGTATTGGATGTCTCTTATTTATTTCTCTTGTCTGATTGTTCTGGCTAGGGCTTCCAGTACTATGTTGAATAGAGGTGGTAAAAGTGGGCATTCTTCTTTTGTTCTAGTTCTCAGGGGGAATGCTTTCAACTTTTCCTCATTCAGTATAATGTTGGCTTGTCACAGATGGCTTTTATTACCTTAAAATATGAGATGTGGTAAATTTTGAGATGTCTGTTAAACATCCAAATGAAGATGTCTGCAGAACAGTTGAAAATATGTGTCTGGAGTTCAAGGGAGGGGTGAATGAAAACATCTCACTGTAAAAAACAGTCAGAGGAGAAATTCTAGGGTTTTCTCTATTTGTAATTTAATAACTCCTGGTCTTGACCCTATCAGCTCTGGGGCAAAGACCTGAAGATATGAGAAGTAATGATGTGTTTGAGAAACTAAAAGATACTCAATGTGAGTGAATGTGGAATGTTGGGAGAAAATGGATCAAGAGGAACATAATAAGCTTGGACTTTGTTCAGGTGAGAATAGGAAGCCATAAAAGGGTTTAAAGGAGAGAAGATGTGTGCTTTAGAGAGAGGACTCAGTCTATTGTGAAGACTAAATTGAAGAGCAAGGCTGGAGGCGGGAGGCCTGACCAAAAGCTGCTGCAGTTGCTCAGGTGAAAAAGACTGGAGGCTTTAACCAAGGCAGTGGGAAAAGATGGAGATTAGCAAGCGGGTTTCAGCTATTTTTAGATTTACAATCAACAGGGCTTAGTGAACGACTGGAAATAAAGGGTGGGCAAAGAGTGTGAAGGGAATTGAGGGTGCCAGGTTTCTGGCTTGGACACACAGATGGCTGGCAGTGCACCTACCAAAATGGAGATGCAGGAAGGAAAGCTGATTTGGTAAGGCCAAGGGTAAGTTTAGTTTTGCATATATTGTGCTCAAGGTGACTGTGGAAAATGCAGGCTATACAGTTGAGTGTGTGCATGTTAAACCTCTGGATGACATCTGAACTGCAGATGTTCGGGATACACACACAATACATATACACCCACAAAATAAAGTGTGTGTGTGTGTTGTGTGTGTTTATCCCAAACATGTGCAGGTGAGGTCACCCAGAACTAGTGTAGAACGTGCAAAGTGAAGAGGACAGAACCCAAGGAACCCTACATTATCTATATGCACTGTCTAATTTATCTTTTTAACAACCCCATGAGTTAAATTTTATCTTTTCTGATGCAAATCAAAGAAAATGACTGAGGTGAGTCACAATCATTTTAGAGGTTTATTTTGTCAAGGTTGAGGAGACACCCAAAAAAAAGGAACAAAAAAAAACCACAGGAACATCTCTGATCTGTGCTTTTTACGAAGAGCGTTTGGGAACTTCAGCATTTAAAGGGAAAACAGTGGCAGTCGGGGAAAGAGAAGTGAAAAAAAGGGGAAGCTTAGATAAAAAAGGGAAGCAGTATCATTATTTTGAGTCTTTGATCGGCCTTCACTGAATCTACATTTTACATGTGAAAGGAGGGGATAGAGGAAGAGTCGATTATGCATTTCTCTCATGCTCAGTGAATCTGCATTGTTACATAAGATAACATAGTAAACATAGAGTAGAGAAAGCAGTCAAACATGCATTCATCTCAGGTGCGTGGAGAGATGACTTCTGGTTCTGTCCTTTGTTCCGTGTCTGGGAAGATAAGCTCTTAATTTACATTGTCAGGGTGAAATTCAACAGAACTGATTTAGGGTAAAGATCTTGGGGGGAAATTGCCTTATGAACAAATTGTGAGGGAGGTATGTCACCTTTTATCTTTGTAACTATCTATATAAGAACAAAATGGAAGGCAGTTTGGCTTGACTTAGGTCCCAAGCTTGACTTTTCCCTTTGGCGTAATGAGTTTGGGGTCCTGAGATTTTAATTTCTCTTTCACATTGTTTTCTCCATAGCTGAATGATGAGACAACCATAGGCATTTCCCAGTTCTCAGCTTCAGGAGGCCTATTTGTGTAACATCTGGGACCCTTTGCCAAATTAGCTTTCATGTGGGTTATAAACATACTACATGAGGCATCTCTGCTGTGTGACAGCACGTGAAGAAATCTTGAGTACTGTTATGAAGCATCTATAAGAAGGCTAGTATGAAGTATCCTGCACAGGTTAAAATGAGAACCCTCCCTCCCATTTTTACAGTCTTTAAAGTAAGGATATTTGGGCTGACACTGCAGTTTAGATTGAAAGCCAAGAAAGTTATCAACATGGTAAAAGTCAAGTTATAGGACCCCAGAGATCAGACAGAACATGGAGCTTTTAATACATGAAAATAGTCTTTGGTCCACAAAGGTAAGAAAAGTAATAAAATTCTCACAGCCTTCTTCCAGTAAGATAATTGGTCAGGAGAAAATATCACAAATTCAAAGCATTGTGCTATTACTTCTAGCACTTTTCTTGTAGGAATACATGGGAGAAATGGAAAATACTCCTATAGAATCTTAAGGAAAACTTTCCATGTGGGCCGATCCCAAATACTAGGACAGAATACAAGCTTTTGAAATAAACTTTTAAAAATGATATATAAATGTCTTTTGCTTTTGAAAATTGTTATGTGGTTTTAAAACATTTTAAATCTCCAAACAGAAATCCACTGAAGTGCAAAAATTTTATTGTAAGATAGACTGAAAACAATATTTAACCCAACAACTGGGCATCACGGTGAGAAAGATTATATGCTAGAATGGTACATGGAACATATTCCATGGTCTGCATAGCTGACTGCCACAGAATGCCTCCGGAGCAGGCTTGAGGCTTTCAGTGCCATTGTATAAGTATTCATAGACCGCTTAGCCATGAGATATGACTTGTACATTTATATAAATGAGAAAAGAAAGTCATTTACCAAGTTAGTTTCCACAGCAACAATATTCCATATTTTCTTCTTCTGTTTCTAAACATAAGCAAGCCTCAACTAGGGGGTGGAATATAATCCTTGCAAAATACCAATTAAGACCGACCGTGAGAGTGAAAGCTTCAGTGATCACATTCATTCAATGAGCACTGATTACAAGCCTCCCCTAGACCAAGAACTGTGGAAGACCCTGGAGATGTAGGGAGGAAGAAGCCCCAAGGCCCGCCCTCTAGATCCTCGTGTGCAATGAGAAACAGCCAGGTAGAAGGATGAATGTAATGGAATGTGATAAACTGCTCTAATGGAGATACATTTGGAGTATTAGAAGGGGGCAATTAACGGCCCCAAGAAGTCATGGACATTGGACTTAGATTTTGAATTTTAAAGAGGCATTTGACCTTGATCTTGAATGATCAATGAACTTTTGCAAATTGGGATGGAGAGATGGGAAGGTGGGCAATTAAGACAAAGACTAATATATCTTCACAATCATACAAACTGAACAAATGGAGGTATGAAAGAGCAAAGTCATTGAGAAAAGACAGGGTGGCAGGGGTGAGAATAATATGAGGCTATGAAGTAGTTTGAGGCTGCTTGGGAAGCACAAAATATGTGCCTAATGGAAGTGTAAGGATTTCATCTTGTAGATAATGAGAACCCACCAAACCTAATAATGCAGAGGCATGATCAGTTTTATGCTATTAGAATATTCACATGAGCTATAGAATAGACAATGAAAATAATTGAAAGAGTTGGGGGGAATGAAGGCAGAGTGATTCCCCTAAGATCTTATAGTTTATCTCTAGGTTTGAGAATATACTGGGATGTAAAATCATGTGCATATGCTTTGGATTCTAATAGACAACTCAGCAAAAGTTCTTTCTTTCCCTCCCCATCTTGTTTATTCCCAGACTTGGCAGCTGAGCTACTGTTAATCCTTTGCTGAGATTCTGCAGATGAGGATTTTAGGCATGAAGCTAAAAATTAGTGACAAAAAGTTACAGAACTAGGAAATGGCAGGGCTAGAATTTGAACCCCAGGCATTCAGACACCAGAGGTAGGGTGAGTAATCACCACACTGTCCCCTTTAACTAGGTGGGAGATTTGTTGTAAGGATTAAGTGAGAGTATATATATGTTTCCTGCTGAGCTGATGATATAGTTAGTCATTTGACTGAATCCTTACTCCTCCCCTAAAGCCTGTCCTCCTGGTCTGTGACCTTAATCTGGTCACTTCCCGTTTTTCACATCAGCCCTCATAGTTCTGTGCTGACCTTCATCCCAAGGTTAGAATTGCTCCCGACAGTCTTGTTGCCCTTTCTTTTCTAATTTCAGGTCCCAACACCTTCTCTTCCATGTGTTCTCATGTAATGTCCCTCTCAATGGTGCTTTGTGAAATATCTGACCCCCTTCATACAGATCCTGGTAATCTTTCTCCCTGAAGTAAGTTTCCAAAGTGGTATACCACAGAGCCTCTCTTGACCAGAGATCTTGCTTGTAAAATAGATATTAATCAATGTTGCTGAGATGCCACTCTACCTAAAACTGCCCCACTCAAAATTCTGAGATTTGTGACCCAAGAAGATCCAGTCTAGTGACCAATTCAGTTCTCTTTCTCTCCTCCTGTCAGACTTAAGCTAGAGACTCCAATACTCACTTAGTCCACCTGAGATGTTGGAACTTGCAAGTCAGGTGGAGCAGAAGCGTGGGCTCTGCTCCTGGGCCTGCTGGAGCCGGACTACAGAGGGGAGAGTTAATGGATTGTACAGCCCCTTACCCTTGGTTCCTAGCTTTAATAGATACTGGCTCTCTGTCAAGCCCTTGGGATCTGAGAGACATTCACTATCTGCTTCCACTGGCCTTTCCTTCTGAGGTTCTGTCATTTTGAGTGGGTTTCTGTTTCTCACATTCAAATATTTCCTAACTCTGCTATAGAACTATGGGTGGTGGTGTCACATATGAGTTGTGTATGTGCTCAACTGTAAACCCCATCAGAGCCAGATAAAAAGAATTTAGGTGGAGTAATGCAATTCATATTGAAACTTAGCATTGAAAGTACATTTCTTTTCTTTGCTCATAGCTTGTAACTGTTGTGAAATAGTCTACCTCTGTTGCCACGTAATTTTTTCTTTTTTTAACCTTTCAGGGTGGCCTATGACAAAGGACTCAAGAAAACAATTCTCCACTTTTATTTGGCTTAAAATATTTGGCCAGACTTAGCCTAACAATTTTAGCTAATATGAGAACTAATTGTGGCAACTAATTATTTAAAGTCCTAAGAATTATAGTACTAAGGAACATACATGTAGAGAGGGGGCCACCAATAAATTTAGGATTCAGATGCCACATCTGTCTGTCATTGTTGTAAGTCTGCCTGTGTGCACACACACACACACCAGGATTCCACCACACAAGACAGCACCTGACTTTTAAAAATATGCCCTTTTTTATTTTGACAGTGAACCATGCCAGGTGGTCAATTTGAATGACCATTAATTTGTGCAATGAGGTGTCAAAGAAGGCAGAAATCATTATGAAGGTATTGTCTCTGGAGGGTTTTGCAATTTTCCAAATTTATTTTTATCTAAAGAGACTCATAAGGCTCCACAGTGACATATGTGTCCTGTTTACTTCATCACAACCAGGGTGGCTGGGCACAGATGCACCCGATGAGGGATGAGCTAAATCAGGCTGGGGGGAGCTGCATTCTGAGGGGTCAAGGCCAGTTGCTGGGAAGGGTCGGCAGAAGGACAGCATGAGGACATCACCTCATCCACCAGGTGAGTGTTAGGTAGGGGTGCCCAAAAGGGATGAAGATTTTGAATATCACCAGGTCTCTGAAGACTGGTGTCATGGGGGGACAATCCCGTCTTGGGAAGGGTAGCCAGAGCTTGGCAGTAGGATGAATCTATTTGCATCCGCAACAAGGAGAGGTTTCCTATTTAAAAAATACCCTGTTTTAAAGGGACACCCCTTGGCTTGCCACCCTTAGATCTCTGAGCATTGTGATTAAACTGTAAAACTGTCATAAAAGGAAGCATGAAGATTAATAGATAATATTCTTTAGCACTTTAATTTTGTACATTTCAAAATGTAAGAAAATGAATTTCCTGGCCTCTCACCAAAGGAGATATAAATAAATAGCAATCGAGGTTCTAATTTCCTGAGAATTTTAATAAAGAGAAATATTTATGGTTTAAAATTACCCCCAAAATTATGCATTGAAGAATAGATAGTTTATGACTTCAGAGAACAAAAAGAAACTTGCAAATTCTTGATGTTGGCAGATCAATTAAGTGGTAATACATGCTACATTATAATTTTAATCACCATGAAATTAAAATATGGTAATGAATGTTAACATGACTTTATCCTTTCAAACTATGATTTAATTTATGGAATTTTTCTTGACTACTTCCTTATTTCCTTGGTTACTTTTCTTGCTCTGCGTGCTACTTTAGATTATACACTTTCCAATGCACATTATTTAAGACAGCCACCAATTAAATGAGTTCTTCTTCCTTTATCAATTAAGGATCCTGTAGATAATTTTACTCTTTTTAATCTAGTTCTTTCTGCCTTCCTCCATAAAGTATGCAGAAATTAGAATAGCACTCTCTTTTTATTTTCAATAAAAATGTCTCTTCTTGGTTTTAAATTTGTTTATTTTTTTCCAGTCACACAAAAGGCAACCCAAGTGTGAGCTTGCTCTCTCTTCAGCGGTCAGCTTCCTCTAACATACCTGGGGCAGAGGCAGAGTTTGTTCTTGGTCTCCACATGCCAGCTACTTGGACATGGGGCTGCTCCTCCGGCCTCCCCATCTCTGTCAGGGCTCCTATCCCTTCCCTCTGCCCTGCAATGCCCCCACCCCACATGAGGCTCAGCAGATGGATGGTGTTGCAAAGACCACGTTTCCCTTTGCTCTTCAAACCTCTAATTCCCAGCACCTCATTTTCAAAGCTCCATGCTGAGATGTCTAAAAAGTATCTCCATAAATGAGGAAAACTGTTTAATAGTACACCAAAAATGCCTCTGATGGTAAGGGAAAAGAACAACAAAAAATGTCAGACCCTTCTCTGTTTTTTCCCTGACACCAAGTGCGTGCTGTCTTTTCCAACACCACAAAGTCTCCGATTCCACAACACCAACTGAGCATTCAGCAATTCAATTCAATTCTCAGACTAACTCTCCATGGTTAGCACAGTTTCCACAGGTTAAGGGCTCAGGCCCAGAAAACTGCCCCCACTTCAGATGCCAGTCGCAAGACCCAGGTGTCCATCTATATTTCTGAAGGACCTGCTATAAATTCAGTGGTTCCAACTCCCTCTTCAGGTTTGCTAATTTGCTAGAACAAGTCACAGAATTCCGGGAAGCACTTTACTTACTATTACTGGTTTATTACGAAGGAATACAGTGCAAGAGCAGCCAAGTGGAAGAAATGCAAAGGGTGAGGCATGGGCGAGGAGCAGGGAGCTTCCAGTCCCTCTCCACCCTCCCAGCCCTCCACGTGCTCAGCAGCCCTGAAGCTCTCTGAACCTCCTTCTTTAGGAGTTTTTACAACCCGATCTTCAGACCCCGGCTTCTCCCCAGAGGTCAGGAGGGTTGGAGGGTAGTGCTGAGAGTTCCTACCCTCTAACCATGTATTTGGTTATTTGAGTTTTCTAAGAGCCAGCCCTCTATACTGAAGTTATCTAGGGATCCCAACCCAAGTGACCGCAATAGCATTCACTCAGGTGTGTTGGAAGGGGCTTGTTATGACTAACGAAGGACACTCCTGTCACTCGGGAAGTTTCAAGGGTTTTAGGAGCCCTGTGCCAAGAACTAGAGAAAAGGACCGAATACATTTTTGTTACACCATACCTTCCCAGAGGACCCACTGTGTCTTACCCAAGGTTTACTCCTTTCACCTTGAGGTCAGCACACCTTTCTCTCCCTGTTCTTCAACTCCCTGCATGTGAAATCACACCCCATCCCCACAGGTGGGAAACCTCAGACTCCTCAGAGTTAGACCACAGGTCTATCGTCTGGATTCTATGAATCCAGAACCCATTCATTCTACCCAACCAGGCAATCCCCAGGATCACAATAACCCCATTTCTCAAATGCATTGTTTTAAAGTCTGATTTATTCAGCCAAAAATACAGTGACGCAGGTGGGGAGTAGTGGCTGGACCGTTGAGTGCTGAAGCAAGTCAGCCTTGAATCATTTTCTGCACCAAAACCAACATAATTTCCTGTCCCTACATTAAACAATGCTGAGACCATGCACACTTCCTGGGCCTGTGATAAACAACCTTGAGACCAAGAGAAAACAGCTCAGTTGCTTGCTCCAGGAAATACCATGCCTTGCAAGGTGAGGCTGTGAGTAGCTAAATAGTTAAATTATCAAAACTAAGAGCATACTCATTAAAACTCATGTCAGTACCCTAACCTCACTGCACTCACCAATTTAAAGCCATTGCGCCATAAACTCTACCCAGTCCTAACTAGTTCCTTGCCTTGCAAGATTTGCCTTAAAATCACCCAGTCCAGGCCCCTGTTAGATCTTCTGATGGCTTCCCGTCAGCTGTTGGATAAAATAAAAACTTTTATAAATTTATATGTTTATCTGAGCAGCCTTATCTCCAACATTCTCAAATTCGCACTTTATTCCAGAACTCTGAAGAATTTGTAACCACCCCCAACATACACATACATACCAAGATGTTTCGCATTTCCTTGTCTTTATTCATTTTTCTCCTTGTCTTAAATACCCTCCTCCTCTCCTCCTTGCTGCCTTGGATAACTCCTACTCAACTTTTATTAGTCCAAGGCCTCTCTCTTCAGGGATTCTTTCCTGAGCCCCAGGCTAGATCAGATGCCCTTCCTTCCTCTTTCCTCCCTGTGCATATATCACAACCCTCCCTCTTACAGCATTGCATCGGAACGGTCAGCTTTTATGTGCTGCCCTGTCAGCAGACCTCTAAGAACAGAAATGATGTCTTACTGAGTGTTACAGCTCCCAGGACCTAACAGTTCTGGATACCCAAGGATGCACAACTGATACATATTGAACCAAACTGAATTGGATTTGGCTATCAGAGTCATGGTGAATATTTTTCTTCATTTATTGTTCACCTTTAATTTGGGTTGTGAGGGGTTTTGACATAATTTTAATTTTTATGGAGTTGAACCTATTGATCTTCGTGTGATTTTTTGTATTGATTTTGAGCTTAAAAAGTGAAGGACTGGGTTTTAAAGAGATTCTTCATGACTAAGCTAAGAAATTCTGCAACCTCATCCTTCTCATTGGGAATAGAAAAACAGTATAAGGCAGAAGAACAAAGGAAACACCTTACCCATCTGTTCTCAGAAATTCATGGCTCTTTTCCTTTCTTCCCAGTGAGGAATGGTCTATGAGTCAAAGGCACAGCTTATATTTTGTATCTTGGCTTTTATAATTTTCATCAATGCATGAAGGCAGCTATCTTAAAGCTAACCAATTCTATTTGTCTTTAGGTCCCAAAAGATAATCTATATCTAAGTGCTTCTGGATGAAAGAAAAACAGCATTTGCTGTTTTACTCTGTTCTTATTTTATTTCCTAAATGAGTATATACCCCACGGCAATTTACTCAGCTGGCTCTGCTTGCCTGGCTCTGCGCTTCACCCATGGGGTCTCCCTCTGAATTGTTGGCCCACCCTCCACGGACCAGTTCAAACGTCATGGCCTTGATAAGCCCTTTCTCTGATGAGCTCCTTCTCCTTCTAAACCTGTTTCCCATCCTGCAGATCCATGCTTGTGTACAACACTCCTAAAATGTAAGCAACATGATGCCATAACTGATGTCTCCTTCATTTGTTCATTCACTGTTCAAACATTAACTAAGTATCATGGATTCTCTGCTAAACACAGGAGAAATGGTAATGAACAAGAGAGGCTAGGGCCAAGCCCTGCCCTCACGGAACTTGTATCTTAGCAGGGGAGACAGTAGTTTACTAGCTAATTATACATGTGCTTACAAGCTAGGAAGCTGCCTCAGTAGGAAAATATAGAAGGATACAAGAATATATTTGAAAAGGGTACAAGAAGGGGAGTTCAGGAAAAGCTGCCCTGGAAAGTGATACTTTAAGTTAATATTTTAAGTTATATTGGAGTAGGTGTTAGCAAATAGTGGGGAGTAGGATGAGGGCAGGTATAGCAGGCGGGGGAAGAGCACGTGCAACGTTCCTGTAGCATATCACCATGTGGCTGGCTAAGGACACTGCCTTGCATATAAAGGCACCCTGTGCCCATGTGTGAAGTAAAGGAAATGATAACACATATTTCAACAAACAAGATGATATTATTTTGTGTAATAATATTTTGTTTCAATGTTCTAACATGTTCAACTCTCAAAGAAGAAACATCAAGAGTAAAATCAAGGACTGTCAATTTACTGAAGAGACAGACTATAATACTAATTAAGAAAGTGTCTCTGGAGTCAGATGGGGTTGAAGTCTAAGCTCCATCTCTTACACAAGGTGTGAGACCCTGGGCAAGTTACTTAACTTCTCTGTCTTATTGTTTTCATCTGCAAAATAGAATAATAACAATAATAATAATAATAAAATAGTACCCCCCCCCCGACATACCTCACAGGGTACCTGCAGGTATTAAGTGAGATTTAAAAACTGTGACAAGCTAAGAGCACTTGATGAAAGTCACTACTCATCATTTACCAAAATCAACGTATCTGTAAATCTTCTTTATGTCCCTAAATAAATATTTATTGGAGTTTACATTAATAGTACTAATAGGAAGAGAAAGTATAATTTTTATTTCTTGCCTTCTACCCAAGGAATTTCCCTTGTGAGTATGTCTATACATAGCATTTCCAGTGAAAAGTAGAGCAAAGAACAAGATTTCCAAATGATAAAATTATATTTCCATTTCAGCCATAATTACATACCTTCATAGCTACTCTCGTGAATTGCAAGCATCATTTCTCCTCTGTCTTCACTTTCAAATGCCTACAGTGTTGGAATCTTTTGGCAATCTTCTAAAATTTCAAACTGGGGCAACTTAATTAGAATCCTGACTTCTCTCCCTTCCACCAGCAATTGTTTAAGTTTTAGAAAAACATCATTAAAACAAAGGATGCATTGAGTATAAGAACATCGGGTTTTATTTGTTTCTGAAACAAGATCATGGAGAGGAAAGTGATTTGCAAATGATAGACTTGATATTTAGACTCCTCTAGTCTTGATTCCAGCTTAGGAGCCTTCATTTAATATTGAGAAAGACCAAGCTTCATCTTATATCACATTTCTGCATTGGGTTGGTCAACCTACCAGCCTTTTATCCCATCCAACAGAGCTAGACAAAAAGCAAAGTTAAAAAGTAACGGTAGGGGTAACTGGACTTGAATGGAAGAATAACCATAAATTAGTAGTCTATTCATCCCTCCTTGGTCTGCCTTGCTGAGGCTGTGTCCTATGCAGGTGGCCAAGGCTGCTTGATTAGTGCTTGGGCAGAAGGGGAAGTCTGGTGAGACTGCCAAGTGCACCAATGTTGGGATCCTAATTTGGAGACTTACCACTTTCTTGACTTTTTTTTTCTTGGCAAAAGCTCTTTTTAGCTCGCACACTACACAATTCATCCACTTAGAGTATATAATTCAAGAGTTTATCATACATCCATAGGATTGTATGATCAGTGCCACAGTCGATCTTATAATATTTTCATCACCCTGAAAGAAACCCCATATCCTTCAGTAATCTACCCCTTCCTAAACACCCCCATGCACCTAATCCTAGGTAATGACTAATCTACTTTCTGTCTCCATAGATTTACCTATTCTGAACATTTGATATAAATGGAATCTTAAAATATATGGCGTTTCGTAATGGGCTCTTTTACTAGGCACAACGTTTTCGAGGTTTATCCATGTTGTGGCATGTATCAGTACTTTGTTCCTTTTTATGGCCAAATAATATTCCAATGAATGGCTAAACCACACTTGGTTTATTCATTCGTCGGCTGATAGACACTTGGATTGTTTCCGTCTTTTGACTGTTATGAATAATGCTGCTGTGAACAATCATGAGCAAGTTTGTGTACAAATGTAGGTTTTTATTGCTCTTGTGACTATGTATACACCTAGGAATGGAATTGCTGGGTCAAATTTTCTTGATGTTTTAACTTAAAAACAAACCTCATACAAAATTAAACTAAATGACACCACTTTGTAAATAATAAAGCACTTATAAAAATAAGGTTTCATTTTAACTATCTTGTAGAATATTTAATCTCCTAATTTATTTCAGTAATGTTGAATCCATTTCTACTGTGGACTTTGCACTGTGCCATGTATTGAGAGTAAAGATTCAAAGAGGACTGAGACATGGACCCTAACCTGGAAGGGATTACTGTCTATACAAATAACTAATATACATTGGATTCTTACTGTACCCCAAGCATGATACTAAATGTTTTATATATATCAAATTCTTGACTACTAATACTACCCTATGAAGTAGATACTGTTATCATTCTTATTTTACAGATAACTTAAGTAACCATCCCAAGGTCACACAGCTGATAAGTGGCAGAGAACCATCACACTTCATTTGCTCTCCCAGGCTGCCTCTCTAGCAACGGTATAACACACAAGAGTTAACAGTGTGTCATCTGAAGTTAGATATCCTGGGTTTGAGTGCTACCTCCCTCACTTACCATGTGACCTTGGGCAAATGAATCATACTTCCTACGCTTCACATGCCTAATCTATAAAGAGAGGTTAATCCAATAACCTACTTTATGGGTTCACATAAGGGTTAAATGACATAAACATGTATTAGTTGCTTGTCATGTAGTTAGTGCTCAATAAATATTAGCCGTTGTTATTATCCATAAAAACTCTATAAGCTAATCATTACAAAGGCATGTGATACATTTTAAAGTCTGCCAAATGTTGCAATTTATCTCTGCTGGGAAGGAAAAACAGAAGTCAGGCCAAACTGCAGAAACAAGCCTGTTTGCCTCCTTTTACACAAATTCTATCCATTGACGTTAACAACCAAAGTCTTAAAAGCTGGATTCTGCTTATCTCTTCCCCTTCCCTCTCTAGTGCTGCTGGGGAGCCTAATGCAGGCTGGTGATTTGTATTCTGCAAGAGTTTCTTGTCTCATCAAGAAAGGGGCCCGTCTGTCTGGTCTTTGGGTGGGTTTGGAACCTGACACCCAGGAGATGGCGATGGCAGCAGAGGAATCAACCCGGGCACCTGCAGAGGTGTCAGCCAGGCAAGATCCACCCTCTGTGGGCTCCTGCAGGGAGGAGAAAAGGCAATATGATTATTCAAGGGAAGTTCTCATAGAGATGTGTACTGCATTTAAACACAAATGCATTCTGTCCTCAATAATTTGGTGGAGTTGGCGTAGCATCGGGGTCAGCCTGACATGGTATTGAAGAGGCCCAGGGTGTAATGTGACTTGTCACACTAAGTACACTTGTCTCCCACGGCAACAAGTTACTGGGCAGCAGGAAACAGCAGGGCTGGGAAAAGCATTCAGGGGAAGGGTCAATAGGGAGCCCTTCTTTGCACATTGATCCGGCCCCAGATTTGACTGATGGTTTCAGAATGTATTCAGTGGTCATCAGCATTCTCGGCTGTTCTTGAGAATGCACATAGCTGGGATTGGTTTCCTGGTACTTAGTAAAGAAAAGTCAGACATCTAGGGAACTGGGCCATGGAGAAGGCTAAGTCCAAAGTAAGTATGAGCTTATGGAGACACACATATGAACACAGCCCAGGGCCACTCTCCTTACAGATCGTTCAAACTCACATAGTAGATGCTAAATCAACATTGACTCCCTGTTTCCCTACTGTCCTCAGAGAACTCTGAGATATCTAAATGTATTATAACTACTTGCTTACTTACATCTGTTTCTGCCCACTGGCTTGTGAATTTGGGGTAAACAGGGACCATATGTTATTCTTTTAGTAATCCCAAGACTATGGCACATGCTGAAAAAAAAATGTGACTGAATAGAACTTTAGGAGTGTATACAACCCTTTGCCCTGGAATTTCATTTAATTATCACATAAAGTCTGTGCAGACGGCTTTACTATTTCTACTTTAACAGGTGTGGAAACTGAGGTCCACAGAGGTGAAGCAACATGCTCAAGGTCATATAGTTGGTGGAGCTGGAATTGAATTTCACATTGAACGTCTGATGGGTGATTAATATACAAAAATCTATTAATGTATTATCACAATAATATACTATGATGACTGAAAGAAAATGCCTGAAGCTTCCAGAAAGTTCAATATCCTTGAAGAGCTTATATTAATTCGTTCAGGCCCATGGCACTGAGCTAAGTGCCATGAAAGATAATCCACACTAATGTCCTGGCTCTCTAGTGAGTTTTTAAAAATAAAAACCTAGGCTAGGCATGATGGCTCAACACCTGTAATCCCAGCACTTTGGGAGTCTGAGGCAGGAGAATCACTTAAGCCCCGGAGTTCAAGACCAGCCTGGGCAACATGGTGAAACCCCATCTCTACTAAAAATACAAAAGTTAGGCCGGGCGCAGTGGCTCACACCTGTAATCCCAGCATTTTGAGAGGCTGAGGTGGGCAGATCACAAGGTCAGGAGTATGAGATCCAGTGGCCAACATGGTGAAACCCCGTCTCTAATAAAGATACAGAGAATTAGCCAGGCGTTGTGGTACATGCCTATAATCCTAGCTACTTTTGAGGCTGAGGCAGGAGAATCACTTGAACCTGAGAAGCGAAAGTTGCAGTGAGTTGGATCATGCCATTGCACTCCAGCCTGGGCAACAGGATAAGACTCCATCTCAAAAGGAATATATATTTATATTTATACAAAAGTTAGCTGGATGTGGTGGCACATGCCTGGAATTCCATTTAATTATCAGATAAAGTCTGTGTAGACAGCTACTCAGGAGGCTGAGATGGGAGCAATCACCTGAGCCTGGGAGTAAGAGGCTGCAGTGAGCCAAGTTCATGCCACTGCACAATGGGAGTGAGACCTGGTCTCAAACAAACAAATAAATAAATAAGTAAAAACCATATGTAATGTATAATTGTATTTGAGAGGATGATGAGCACCACAGTGAACTTGATCCAATTTGAATATGGACCAGATAACCAGAGAGCTCTCTGAGAACAAGGGTTGGGTCTTTTTTCTTTTTTTTTTTTTAATCACTATTGTCCTAGGGCCCTGCACAATGCTGGTATCCAACAAATGCTGCTGAGATGGATAAAGTATAAAAGTATAAAGGTGATATAACCACTGAATTCTGGATATAAAATGTCAATCAAGAGGATTAGATGAACAAGTTCTTAGCTGGCTTCCCCACCTGTGTGCCAGGCCTCCTCTGCAGGATTTATAGGGTCTTCATTTCATTGGCATATCCCTGGGGTTAGCAGCTTTGCCATAGCCATATGATAGGTGGCCCAGGTTGTGTTGTATGACTTCAGGTGTAGAGAGATGAGGGTGTAGTTCGCCACCACATTAAAACCACCTCTTCCCTTCTACCCTGGAAGCTGGCTGGAGGTGCAGAGAAATCACTGGATGGGTGAGAAGAAGATAGGGCTAGAGGCCAAAGCTTTGTTTGCAGAAGCCTGGGGGGCACCTCAGAGTCCAGAGAACAGCAATGGGAGGCTGACACTTAGCCCCACAAGAGGGGACTGCAGCTGGTGCAGCTGCTGCTGCAGGTGACTTTGGTTGTGGATACAAGATGGGAGCAGAGAGGGGAAACTAGAACCCAGGCTAAGCAGAGGAGGACTGGTGCAGGTAAGAGGTGGGCCAAGAAGAGCACATACCTCAACAAAGTTTTGCCATGTGCTTAGGGGTGGGGACTGGAGAGAGTGTGCTGGGGAAGAGGGGTGTGTATCATGGGAATATGGAAAAGAATACGCTCCAGGATTTCAGTCTACAGAAGAAAACAGACACAGACATGACCAATAGTAATTCTACATGACAGGTAGGAAAAATAAAGATGGAATGAAATAATACAATAATTTAAAAAGGGGAATTGAAGAAGCAATTGCGAAAGCTAGTAGGTACTAAGAGCCAGAGAGGTTTGGATTCAAAACCTAACCCTCTCGTTTATAAGGCATGTAACCTAGCACAAGTCATGTAGTTTCATCTAAGCTTCAGTTGCCTTGTCTATAAAATGCGAATAACACCTACCTCATAAGGGTTTGTAAGGATTAAAAGAAGATATATGTTAAGTGTTCAGCCCATGGCCTGGCATAATAACACTTGCTGAAAATTAGTTGCTGTTACAACTACTACTATGTCAACTTCTACTTGCCAGGGACTGTGCTAAAGGCTTTTGCCTATGCTATTTAATTTTTACATACACTCTGCTGGTCAGTTATTTTCATCCTACTGTTAATCAATGGGAAAATGGAATCCCTGAGTTTTTAAATAACAGAAGTAATATATATCAGACCTAGAACTCACCTCCAGGCATGATGGGTTTCAGATACTCCACTCTAGTCACCATCCTGCTGCATTATTGCTATAAATAAACTTTAAATAAACTTTAAAACATATTCATATTTATACTACAGATATATTTAGAGTAACAAAATAGCAGGATGGTGACTAGCATGGAGTGTTTGAAACTGACCAATTTCCAATACCTATGGAAATTGCCTAGGTTAGTGCTTAGATAATAATAATCATAATAGCAACTCTAAAGATATTATAACCATAATATATTTATAATTATAGCTATTATTAAGAAGGTATAATAATAATTGCAGATTACTACGATTATTATAGTAATTGTTAGGCACTAAACTAGGTACTTTTCCTACAATGACTCATTTAATCCTTATAATAACCCTATGAATCAGATACTATGATTATCTCCATGTTGCAGACAAGATTAAGTGACTTGTCCAAATTGTCTAACTACTGAGTGATAGAGTTGAACTTTGAAGTGGGCAGAGGGACTTTACTCCAAACTCGGTGTATTTTCTGACACTCCAGCCTGCTTAGTTTTAGTGGAAGGGTTTTTCTATCTCTCTAATTTGTCCTTTTTTCTCTTTTCTCTCTCCTTTTACTCCTTTCTTTTCATTGGTGTCTCAGGGGCATTTCTCATTTTCATAATAAGGTTACAGATTCGCCCAAAGGAAAGGGGAACACAAATCTGGAAAACTAGCATTTAACCTCACTAATAAGCAGATAAATGCAAATTTAAATAGAAATGGCATTAATTTAGAGAAAGGTTTTTACATGAGCAAACCTGAGTCTACACCGAAGCAGTTCTCTTTCCTGTACCAAGGTAAGTTGGTACAGCCCTTTTAATAGGTAACTTGCTCTATGTAATAACAGCCACAAAAGGCAATTCCATTTAACAGTCATTTAACTTATTTAACACGCAGCAGCCATAGAGCTGCTTGGGAATTTATCATAAAGCCATGATGGAATTGCCTTCTTCTCATGGGAATTCCAATTAAGAAGGAGTCACATGGTACTATTTACTATTTCCCCAACACCTGTCAATCTGGCGTCTCTCCCGGCTCACTGGGAGAGGCCAACTCCTGCTACAGGGTCACCTTAATTACCTTAGCCCTTAGGATCCTGTCTACAGAGGACCCAGGTAGAGCCAGAGCCCCAAAACAGTCCCTTCCTGATGTGGGCAGGAAACTCCAGCTTCCTTATTAACAGACACCTCCTGGTTCTCCAAGGTTGAACAGCCTGGCTTTGTCACTGTGATTCACATTCCTCTCGTCTCTACTTGATGACCTGGCTGCCTCATCAGTGTGGCCCCAGGGGATACTGTTTCTCCTTTAACATCTTACTTCATTCTGAGCACTGCTTCAGAAGGAAGGGGCCCACAGCTCTCTGCCAATGATTTAGTTCCGAAGACTCTTGCTTCATCACCCCAGCCTGGACCACGTCCCCTTCCCAGCAGCCCAGAGATCCTGAACAAATGAATTCGTGGTCATCACCTTTCTCTATAGTCCCCCTGGACCTGGTCACCTCCACTCTTGATGCCCTCGGGTCGGACAACACACTTTTAAATCTAAGTACTAATACCTGAGCCCAGGGCAGCGGGCAGGGCAGGGGGATTCAGAGAGCACAGCCAGGAAGCATTCTCCTGTGCCCTTCATTGCCTGGTATTGATTTTCTCCCATCCCTCACTCTTCCACTGCCCGATAAAGAAGCCAGAGTTGTAAATTGGTCAGGACATCTTCTATAAGACATATATGCCGAATGGAAGTGTTGTTAGTGGCTCCTAAACAAAGAGAGACAGGGTGGCTCTGTGATAGCCTCTGGCATTGTTGTGGCTGTGTGTAGAAAATGGGGTTTGGAGAGAGACCCGCACTGTCAAGGGTGTGGTTGCTGACATTTCTAGAGATGAGGGAGCACCATGGCTAATTCCTCCCCTCAGTAAGTAGCGCAACCCACCAAGGAGCTGCTGCGCTCTTCAGTTTCCCAAGAAGAGGCTGAATGCTCAGAGTAACTTAAAGTTTCTGTACCTCCATGGATGGCATCTGTAGTCCAGGAGAGAGAGGAGGATGGAAGAGCTGAAGGTATTTATAACTTACAGAATCCATGCATCGAGGGAAACACTATTGTCCACTTGTATGGGTTACAGGATGTTGCAAAGGTGTTGTATTTGCTGTAGCAATCTCAGATCAAAATCCACCTCTGCCATTTACTAGCTCTATGGCATCAGGCAAGGCACACAAGCTTTCTGAGCCTCAGTTTCCTCATCCCTCAAAATGGAGCCACTTAATATCTATTTGCAGGGATGCTATAAGTATAACAGCAGAATCCTACAAAATAATCTAATCTGGTATCTTGCATATATATATATATATATATGTATATATATATATATATATATGTATATATATATAATCTGTTCACGATATTGGTGTGACTATTAATGTTTTTTTTTTTTTTTTAGAATAAAAAGAATGAAAGAGAGAAAGGAAGAGGAAGAGATTTTAGAAAAAGAGAGAAAAGGAGAAAGAAAGAAACTGCAAAAGAAAGAAAAAAATGAAAGAGAAAGAAAGAGGAAGAGATTTT